>LYUA01001471.1:46806-66554 GCA_002093875.1 Calopteryx splendens
AACTGAAAAAACTTTTTCTTAATAAAATGTACTATTCTATAAATGAATATCTAGTTATTATCTTGCTACTTAATATCTAAATAGCTACTTAATATCTAAATTATAATTGCATTATAATTGTATTTTCTTGTTTCACATGTGTATCTATTGTAATTGTGTGTGTGTAGTTGTATTTTAGTTCTTATACTTGTTAAATGACATCCTTGACGTGCCTTATACCAGGTGTGTACTCCTGCAGTGGTATTTGAGCAAATAAAAGCATTATTATTATTATTCATCTATAATAATATTCTCCAATCCATCACACTCGGTAAGATAAGTGAGTCATGCAGTTATTTTTCAAATAAGGAGTTGGAGTAACAATTTGTCTCAACCTCCAAATAGAGAGTTAAAAAGAGCAATTATTTATTACTTGTTAGGGTACTTGTTAAAATAATTACTCCTCATTAACTTTAAATCTATATATTATTTTTAATATGCACATCATTTTTTTTAAACTGTGATGAATTTATGATATATGACAAATAATAAAATTTTATTATTTGTAATTCTCAGATTTAAAACATACTTTTCACACATCACATATAATTAACCCCATGTATCCTTTTTGCCACAATATTAATGTCTACATGACTTAACCAATTAATTAATACTAAATTAAGTATTCAAGGGAAATTGTTTGATATGAGTATAAAGTTAAATTCATTGTTATGTAAACATTTTTTTCATCACCCTGCTTGGTGAGGATCAACTAAATGAATGTTTTCAGCATGCATTAATCAGGTAATCATTAAATTCATTTAATCAGTATAAAAATGGCCGCATATTTGAGGAGATCCAATTTATATCTACTGTGATCAACCATATAGGTTGGTTGAATTGGTGGCTCCTGGAACCTACCAAGCAAAACTGGAATATTTCAAAAAGGGTCCAAGAGGTAGGTATTTGCCTGTCTTTCTCTCATCCAAGCTTACTCTGCTATGTAGTTACTTGGACCCTTCATGCCCATATAATTAACACAAAGGAAGAGTGAGGCATGGGGACTTAAGGGCGGGGCGGCATATGGGGATTCAACAGGAATGCCATAAACTGCTCCAAAAAGAATCCAATAACTACTCTTATTAAAAACAATGGTGCAATACATTCTTTATTGGAGGAAACTTTGCTATGTTCATTACTCATAATACACCTTTTTCCTAATTCTAATGCTCTCAAAATTTTCCTTTATGTACATATCATTACCCATCTTATAGTTAATTTTTAATTAACTTTCCCAAAAGTATTCTAACATGAAAAATATCTGTAAATGTATCCATTTCAAACATGCTTTATCATTTTACTTAACTTGGAATTAAATATAAAGCTGCTAATATTATTTAAAAATTAAATGTAAAACATTAGACTAAATACATTTTATTTAGTTAAATTTTATAACCAGCTAAAATTGCACAAGTTAATTTTTTAATATAAGATCTTATAGTAAAAGTTTATATGTACCTCCAAAGTAAATTGATATCATCAAATGATTAATGAACCACCATGATAAATATATTTAATCTAAATCCAGGATGAAGTACTTAAATAACTAATACCATAGCATGCCTTTAAATTTAGCCCAAATTCTCTATTTTCGAGTCATATCCTCTTCAAAAATGTTATTTTCTATATGGCATTTTCTGATGATGCCCCCAAATGTTTTTCACTAATTTTAAACACTAGCGCAAAATTTTATGAAAATAGGGTATATTTGAATGAAGTAGTCCTATGAAAAGAAAACATGCATTTATTAGATAGAGCCATTTTATGTACTGATATTTAAGCAAACATTTACAAGCATAATTCATGACCCACTCAACATATAATGCAAAACTGGATCACACAAAGAAGTAGTTAAATGGTAAATTCAAAAAGTTTCTTTTCATTTCATTATCTAAAAATCCCACAAGTAACATCTCTACAGGGTTTTCCCTTCAAACATCCTGTTATTACAAACTTTCAATTATATTCATATTTTGATAACAAGTATGACACATCAAAGATGTGTGCAAGTAATCTTAAAACTCTGTCATCAGAAGTTTTCGGTAGCTTGGGCAATCCAGTGGGCTTAAGCAACCCACCATGTAATTAGTTCTCAATGGGAGCAACGAAAAAATTGAGGTTCGGAAGGTTTCCATTTCTCAAAAAAAGCTTAGACAAGAATAATGTTTTCCAGAGAAAATAAAAACATCACTAAACCCTTATTCTGCATCTGCAAAAGTACTTTATCTTCATCTAAATTTTGACAATAATTCTAAGAAGAAAAAGGGTTTGAAAAATGTTTTTTAAATAATCTCTGAAAATTCCTCAACATTTATTGTTTTCCTACACCATGTTACACCAAAAAGTGTTAGGATACCGAGAGCAGTAGAACATATTAGTTCACTGTGTTCTGTTTTTATTCAAGTTTCTTTGGAAAGGTCTTCAATCCTCAATTAAATATGATGTTTTGGACGACAATTTTTCTGGGGTGGCTTTTCTCTACTGCCTCCTGAAATAAAATAATTTTGTTTTTAATAAACTGACTCATTGCATTCTTCACAAGATACCTGACAAATTTCATTGATAATTTTACAACTTGACATATCTACACCTACACAATCCCAGTAAGTCAAATCATGGGCAAAAGGCAGGGGGTATTAGGTATCTTAAATGCAAAAGGAGGGAGTCTACAAAGGGGAGATATGTTTAAATGTATTAGCAATACCACCTTTTGTGTTCAAATCATGTTTGTATGTTTACCATATTTTAGATTAACATCAAAATACAAACATCTATTTTTAAAGTTAATTATTGTATATATTTTATGCATTGAGTTTAAGTAAATAAAATTTTTGAATTTGTTTTGGGTTTGTTAAAAGTCATGCAGCAATAGAGAGATAAAACAGCTCCTTGGAAAACTGTGCCTACCAAAATTTTTATTTCACATTTTATATACAATGTGGGTAAAAAGTAACTAGGCATTATTAAATAGCTGTAAAATGTGTAATTAAAAGGAATCATAATGAAAGTAGTGTGTAGATAGAGGTCATTAAATAGGATTTCAAATTTGCATATATATACACATACAGTGAATTTCAATAAAATTGCATTGCAAATATAGAATTTAGAGTCTTTTTCAATACCTAGCTACTTCCCACCCACTGTATATGAATCTAGTAATTTAATACTTTTGACCCATCATTGAATACAATTATCACATATAATACATAAAATATGGAAGCTTTAGGTAACTTTAATAGTAAAAAACTGATGGATAAGCAATGATTTCCAATTTTAATCCACTGCTTTATTGAAGTTAGAGGATAGAAAATAATTTCAAAAAGAAGTTTAGAAAAACATCACAGTAATGATTTTTTTAAATCTTACATACTGTATACACTCGTGTATAGTTCAGTCTTTTCAAACAAAATTATTTGAAAAAAATTGGGTGTCAAACTATACATGAGTCTATATGGTAATTACCATATATATTCATGTATAGTTGGAACGTTTGGGAAAAAAATTGGGGACTCAAACTATATGCGGTAGTAAAAATAAATGTGTAGCTAATAAAGCTGATCCGAGTTCCTCTTGTTAATTTAAACCAAAATTAAGCAAATTATCATGCATATGAATTAACACAAGACATTATTTGAAAAATAATTAGGACATCCAGGGGGCCACAAAAGGTATACTTCCATTTAAATTTAAAAGGGATTTTTTTTCAGGCAATAAAAATACATTCACATAAAATACAAGTGGAGAGCGTAAAGAATTATAAGTGAATTTTGGTTGCATTTATTAGTTTCTATGACATAATTGAATATTCTTGTGTATGTATAAAATGTTTAAACTTTTTCTTTAGTATTCTGATACAATTTTAATTTTGTAGATTATACTTCGTATATATGATTGTCATAATCAGTTTGAACCTATAATTGAAATTCTAAAAATTATCTCAAAGATCCATGGTCCATTTATAAGCAATGTGTGGCAAAGACATATTAGACACCATTGGGTAAAATTCTTTAAATAATTTTCTTTCGATTTTGAATCAACTGTGGTTTCACTAACACACTTGCTTACTTGTTTCAGACAAACTTGATTAGATGCTTTTTATTGATCAATTTTTATGCCCAGTAAATTATCACAGTAAAATTATGATAATCTGGAAACATTTGGGGATAAACGAGAGGAAAGAAATGAGCTTGCTGGACCAATTACAGATAAAACTTGTGAGCACATGCTCAAACAGATCATACATACAGTGATCGAAATGACCAGTTTTCAGTAATAGGTTTTGTTGGCAACCTGAGAATCATTTGTTTAACAAATAATAAATTGTTCATAAACAGTAAATACAGTATTTACATTAAATGCAAGTTTGATTACCAATGAAAATTGTTTATCTGGACCAGAAATCTAGGTATGGACTTTCACTTGTAAAGTCAATGCACGTGCCACTATGATAACCAGGATTTATTATACTATGCAGTTCATTGATGATTGTGCAAGATCGTGGTCGTGCACCAGCCACAGGGGTGTCACATTGGGCTGCTACACAGCCACTAGGTAAAATCAGTAACTTTGAACAATTAAGCACTGGTTGCTGTATTTATTTAAATTTATAATACATTAATTCACAATTGTGAATGGCAATGTAAAATAAAAACTTCCCCGTTATTGAAAATAGTCTACACAGAGCAGGGATTGAACCATAGACTAAAACCAACAGCAATAAATAAACTTTTTTGGTGTGCCATTGACATAACTTATATGAAAAATATGTAATTTCTACAGATGATCAGAAAAAGCACATCCAGTTTTGAGAACAAGGCAAGAAACAACTTTCAAAAATTTTCCATGATATACACTTGAAATGAAAATAGTTAGTACCTTATTTGCCCAAATATAGTTTCCTTTCCCAAAGTTAGGGTCTCAGCAAAATTAGAAGAAAAACAATCTAGACTAAGATCAGTGAACATACCAAAACCACTAAAATTTCTCATTTTCAATAGTAGAAAATAATTAAAATATTGGCCTGAATAAAAAACTGGTATTTTTTCCACTTGAAAGGGGTCAAACATTACATCCCATTGTATTTTCAAGTCCTAAGAAAACCAATCCTGGAATGCAACCTGCACAAAAACTTATTCCACGTGCATTTATTCAAGCTTAATCCCACCATGAAACATTGCATTTATAATACCTGGAATTGTATTCTGTAACTCTTATCACGAGTGATAAGACACTGTTGGTGATTTCCCTTCACCTTTCACCACCCTACCAATTCTATAGCTCCAAAAGGACATATAAACTTCTATGCATTGGGGCCTTATTCTTAGGGACAATGGAAAATTCATCATAGATTCCCGGATTGGCATCAGAATCATGGAAGAGCAGCTAAGTAGCAATTCACCAAGCTTATCATTTAAGATTTCCTTGATGTTCCCTGTCTCTATGTTTGTTTATGGTGAGGATGGGTTTCGGTAACCAAGTTTTCCATGCAAAAATGGCAAACTTCATCCTCACCTCCTCTGCTCTATGTACTAACACACTACAAGATTATACTACAGTAATTGCCATTAAAAATGTTGCAGGATGTTAATCATGAAAGTATATCTTATCGCATTTAGGAATGTTACTTTAGAATGCATTGAATTCTTCATAGAAAACTTCCTGCATACTACTCTTACTATTCTCATACATCAAATGTTTTTTTTCCAATAATGCCAACCCAAAAACCTAAACTGTCTTATATTCGATCCCACCTTAAATTTGGGCTCAATGAATAAATCAGGCACTAGGCCTAAAGATTAGCTAACACTTTTCTAGTGCCATTACCTTAAAAGCATAAAGCTAAAAAGTACACATAATATAGGACATTTAGCTTTATTTGATATGCAACAAAGGCTATCATCTACTTAAGAATTATTAAGTAAAATAGAAAACATGGGAGTTAACCAAGTTTGTGTTCAGAAAAGGTAGAGGATCATGAAATCCAATTGGGTGTCTGAGATTGCTCGTTGAAATAGCATTAGAAGTAAGGAAATGCAAATTTATTTCATTGACTGGGGGAAAGCATAATATAGAATTGGAGTGTGCTGTTGAGAATTTTGAAAGATGTGTAGACTGGAAGTATAGGAGACTGAATGAGTTGCAGGGAGAGAGTACCAAGTAGTTAGAGAAACATTAGAAAAATAGAGAAGAAGATGAAAGAGGAGGAACCAGAACAGTTTCATCCTTTTGCCATGAATGCCAACTATATATGTCAGCAGATAACCAGCTAAGGTATATGAATGCAGAGTTTACTCGTCAGGTATTTTCCTATGCAAGGTAACAAACCATGAGGACAGGCAACCCTCATCAACCGCAGGGATTATATTTCATGTTCCACAAAACTAGTAAAAATTGGTGTCTTTTTATTTATATTTGAATAATCTACATTTATATGAAAGCAGAAATATTTCCTTCCACTATGTGACAGTGATCTTTCATACAATAGCCAATATCTATGCTGAAAAGATCAAAAAACGAAATGGTCTTGTCATTTCAATCTGTGTTGAAATTTTGGTACTAGATGCATTCGATTGACCTTGCTTAAAAATTAATTTTAGAATTATTGGCCAAAGGATCACCAATTCACAACATTAACATTTTGTGCATTGCATTACATGTATTATCTACGAACATGGCTAACAATGAATAAATGAAAAAATATTTAAAAAAATTTTGCATTGCGAAGTGTCTGTGTTTCTCTTATATGAAAAAAATATTGACTTATTTGACACTATTTTAGCTTAGGGAGGGGTAGCAAGCGACGAAAGCCTTTTTGCACTTCTAATTACCTCCCTATTTTCCTTATCGAAGAATGACAAGATGGTTAGCAGACTCATTTTTGATGTAGATTCTTTTGTACCTTTTATATGGATGTAGTAATTCATCTAATTCCGTCTTAAAAATCAAATTGCAATCAATTTAGGGATCCACGGAAACCATAAATTATGCTAATTCAGTTGCCATACATGTATATTCATTTGTTTTTATTCAACATCATAAAATTTGACAGCTCTTCTTCATCCCCATCTCCTTCCTCTTTCTTTTCATTGTCAATTGTAACAAGTAGTTAAGCTCCTCTTTACTTAGCTCTTCATGATGTGTACATAAAAGCTCATCAGCATGTGAAGTCTGCTTATCTTTTAGCTCTTCACATTCTAAGTGCCTAACTGCTGGACTTCTGGAAATCCTTTAAAATCACTGACCACTGGTGACTTTTAAGCTGAGTCCGTCTCCGAGTAACAAACACGGCATTATCCAACAAAGCATTTTGATCGTGCGTGCTGAATTGGAGGGTTAAAAAGTAATTCTTACTACTGTATGTGTCCTTCATTGTTACGAAATGATAGTTCAGTAAAATTTACTGTAGATAATGAGTTAAGTGTTTACCTACAATGCCAACAAAGTTTGTGACAATTTCACTTGCAAAATGGTTGGTCAGAACCATGCCACAGATAACCAAGGACAACTGTAGACAAAACTGCAGTTGAAAAGGGAAACCTGTGTATCAGTTGCAAATTTTCTTTCCCATGTGGTCACTGATTCTACAGCTGCCTCCGTGCTCAGTGGAGGCAGGTATAGAATCATACACTTCAATGAAGATGCCCTTCATCATTTATCAGTTCAATAGGGGCAAGGTGTAAGGAAGGAGGGGATTCCCTACTCCTACTTGGTAAAGAAATAGGTGAAACAGCTGATAATGATAGCTTCCGCTTATGTTTTCATTTGCTCGGTCCCCCAATTTTCACACCAGAAAATGGTTCAACATTTCTCATACTGCCATGCTAAAAATCTTGCAACCCTGCTCATCACCATCACCCTCAATAGTTCATTTACACTTCATCATCCTACTCAGACCAATCCAGAGAATTTAATAAGAAACACTTTTTGTAACAATGTTATATATATTTCTAAGCTTTAAGTATTCACTTAACTATCCAGGCATGGATGTCACATAAAATGGTAAATTGATAGAATACTTTTGAGAGGCCTGGCAATACTGAGCACGTCTTTAAACAATAGCTCTTACACTTCACTGAAAGCATGGATTTTTCCAGCAATCCACATCCATACATTTAATTCATCAACCTTTTTTTAAGTTCACTATTTCTCTTCTCTCCAAATTTGGACTTTGATTGTTTCAAAATTTGGACTGCCTCATTTGGTACATCACTAATTTAAGCTGCTTCCTTATTTTTAAACCAATCACTCAAAAATGGGTGTTGTCTAAATGTCTGATGAGGCCTGATTTACTATTACACTTGATTTTCAAGTGGTTTTTGAACAATCTATTTAAATTTCAATAACAAAGAATGGATCATAATATTGTACATACTATTGCTAGGGCCATTATTGGTTTTTAACAGACAGCAACCATTATAATGCAATATTATCCCAAAAATAGATACTTACCACATGTGATTGGTGGGGTTGGGTGGATTGTTATGCTGTCACTGATAAACAATCCATGACCCTACCCCACCAGCTCTGCCAACCCCTAAACTTCTTTAACAACACTTCTCAATTAGGAGGAAGCTTTTCTTCACGAGGCTTTGCACCGCCAAATATGGACCTACTCTGACTCGTCTCAGCAACTTGATTAAGGGGGTCTGTAACAGTCCTCTTTGCTAATTTTAATCTTGGCCTCTCTGATCCATCTGTGGAAAATAAAAAAATACTCATTAATTTTGAATAACATTGCTCAATATTCAAAACAAACATTTATAAATATTCATTATATTTGAATTTCATCTGACGACCCTGTTAACACTTACTACTTAAAAAGAACATAAACAATTACCAAGGAAACTACACAAGAATAATTAATATCTTCTACAAATGCATACTTTTATTAATACTATAGAGAGGAATCCAATATAACACAACTGTGATTTGTGATCACAATTCAAATGGCAGGCGATTGATATAAATTGTAACACACAATTTATATTTCAGATGAGATGAAGAATGAAGAATAGAGATATGAAAAACCTAAATCTTATACAAATTCCAAGATATTGGGGATGATTAGTAAATATCTCTTGTTTACATGTATTAAATATAACAATTATAAACTGGTAGCACATATAAGGTCTTGAAAAAATCTTTATAATTGGGGGAAAAAATCTTAATAAATGTGGAAACAAAATTAACTTGCTTCTAAAAGCAAGTAGATAGTGTTGACCCAAAGTGACAGGTACCAAATGAATGCTCCAGATGGCAAACTTCATGAAGGCATGTTCTATCTGATGTCTCACACCTTATTCGATGCAGCTGTTACATTTTGTGTTAGATCTGCCGGGTCAGATCTTTTTAATCAGTTTTTGATGCAACCACTCAGTCAGCCAAGTCAATAGGAATCACTAGCCAAGAGAATAAAAATTCAAGCAATTAGAAGACATTTCAATGGAGCCTGAAAGGTGTTCTGCAGAGCTCTAGTAGTTAGGTTCTATTACTTGCTAAGTTGATTGACCAAATGAAAGACAGTAACAATCAGGAAAGTTTTCTGTATGCAGATTTATATCTTACTTCTCCTAATTACATAATTGTGGCCAAATTTATAATATCATGCTAAAAAACAAGGCAGTGAAGTGAACCTAGTGCTAAAAAAGGCAAAAAAAACGCCATTCCCCATAAGCTGTTACTCTAACGAATGCAAATAATTTTGGTCTTGGAAGGGAACTTAAGAATCAGCGACATAGGGTTCCCAACTGTGAGGTTTGTATTAAATACAGCTGCTGTAGATTACAGCACACAAGCAGTATTCTAGGTAAAACTCGAGGCTGAGTATAGGCTAAATATCATATAGGAATCATACATCTTAGTACTGAGGGGGAATCTTCAACCTCCTCCCTAATCCACTGTCTTACTCACTATGGTGAATTGCTTTATTTTCTAAAACTTAGTTACAGATGTGACAAAGCCATGTGAATACCACATATACTTAGGTATGGTTCAACTTTTTTAAATAAAATTTTTTGGCGAAAAATTGGGGGGTCAAACTATACATGAGTATATATGGTAATTACTTTTCAATACTGCTTATCAGGAAATTCTCATTTAATTTATTCCATTAATATAACACAGGAGATTTGAAATAAGAAATTCCCAAACATTATGATAAAATGCATACTTCTCTTTATGACACAACTAAGTTCTTCAAAAAATGTGTTTGAAAGTAAATTGACATTATACATTATACTAATGTAGGTATATGATCATTTTACTTTATTCATAAGAAAAATTACTGATATATTCCATGAAGATTGCAATACACATATGGATTTTGATGAATTTTTAGTGACAGAAAAAAACCTGCCAACTTGCCAAATTTGTTTGAAAATTCAAAATCTGCTTGATTGGACATGATAAATTCCTATATGTGTAGTATGTTAAGAAGCAAGATAAATTCATGTCCAGAACAAGTTTAATATCTGTTACAGTCCAGTTCAATTCTTGAATGGAATAGGCACCATCTGAATCAACTTAATTATTTTGACCTCAAAAATATTTTTTCTGAACATTAAGAAAAATATTATCTTTGAGAAAATAATGGATTTTATGGATTACTTATAATTGTAATAACCAATAATTTGTGACAACAACAAGTTTCAACGACTCTGATAATTTAAGATACTGCAATTTCAATGCATTAAATGTATATTTTCAGAGACCAAATTTTTCGATGCCATATTTACACCATTTAATAAATCTGTGCAGTAAAAAATGAATTTTCTCTACTTTAAACCAAAGAAAATCTGTTTTCAGTTATTTCCAAGTGGAATGTTAGATTGTAGTACATATTTGTCTTGGGCATGAAATAACATGTTGTGCAAAACAGGACAAAATTAGGCAACAAATTTTCATAACTGGACAATAAATAAAATAGCACTTCAGAAATAAAAAATGTAATATAACAGGTATTTCAGCTTTATAAAGCCATTATCAGGTACTAATGCAAACTTTCAATGTGTGAACGTACAAAAAATAAATGGGAAGGAAGATAAAAAAGGAGGGGGAAGGGAAGGTTTTGTACGGGGGTTTACTACAAGAGAAGCCATAGGAAGGGTAAGGGAGATGGAGTATGACAAAGTGGAAAGCAAACCACTTCAAGAAGGCAGTTCTTAAAAGGTGCCATCAGGAGTGTTAGGGTAGTGAGGGCTTCTACGTGAAAGGGATGACAAGTAGGAGGGAACAGTTGCAAAACAGTTGGTATTTTAAAAGGACATAATAATCATTTTATATAATTTCCAACTTCTACCACTTGTCCAATCATGGGCCTTTCTCTCTAATTGTAAGATTACTGGTAGGAAATGGCTGTGGTGCAATGTTTTCAGAAGGTATTTTGCAAGTAGTGATGAGACTCCTCCATTTATCAAACACCTCCTATGTTCTTGAGCCTGGTGGTGAAGTCATGACATATCCATCCAATGTATAATTCACTATCCTTCATATAGACCAGAATAAATTTTGGGGTCATTTATATCCTTTTCATTACACAAGAATTTTGACTAAGTACCAGGGTTGTAAAAAGACACTGTAATTATCTATAGTGAATGTTTTTCTCTACCTTGTAAGATAGGTTTCTCACAAAGGGAACATATTTCTCTTCTAACTTGTTCAGCTTCAGGAAACTAGACATTTTAGAAATTACTAATAAAACCCAGTTTTTGCATCGTAAGTTTTCTGTTGCTGTCTATCTCTATTGGATATCATATTTTTTCATTGAGTTCAAGTTTGAAGGGATTGACTTACCAGCCTATGGAGCATTGCCTGAAACACTGAGCTTGAGTGTTTAGAGGGTGACAAGAATGTACCAGGATAACTAAATTGTTATAGGAGGGTTTTATGTGCATATCAAAACAGTGCATGTCATTTATTATTAAAATTTTTAAGGTCTAGGAAGTTTAAATGCCCCTCCATCTCTTTTCAATGGCCATGTGCATCCCTGGATAATGGGAGTTAAAAATTCTTAGGAAACATTCCAACTGAGTCACTTCCTGACCAGCAACAAAGAACATCACCCACAAACCTATACCAGAAAAACGGGTATTTAAAAGGTGGTGATCTGATTTGAATAAATTGGATTTAAAGGTACTCATGAAACTCTGCCAACAGTGAAGAAAGGGGAGATTGGGAGGTATTACCAACAAGTAGAGGATGCAGCCCAAGGCTAGATCCCTTATTTGTAATACTTGCCATTAAACAGAAAGCAGTTTTAATTCACACAAATTTCTTTGAGCAATTGTATATCTTCTATGATAACATGGTGTGCACTGGAATCTTGCTAATTATCAAGTTTCATTGACCAGACAGAAGAGAGTAAGTTGGTAGTGTCAAAAGATACTAATTCGGGTTATTAATTCACCTTCTATATAACATAATAACACATCCATGCATGGTTTGTTTTAGTGCCTGATAATGAATTTGTAAAGATGAAAAACATATTGTATTAGTTTTTACTTCTGAAGTAGGAAAGTCCTATTTTCTTTACTTTCCATTTATGGCTTACTTCCATAGTGAGCATGAGACAATGAATAGTAAACAAATTGTCACTTCAAATCATTATGGAATCAGGTTAGTTGATTGAAATAATAATAAGAACTAAAGACATGAGTTCTGCTTTGCAGAGATGAGAACACATTGCCATAATGCAAACAATGTTGTTGTAAGGAATGAGAAGAAAGCTTATAACTCACATTCCCTGGTCTGTTATCATTGCTAGGCCTTCCTTATTATGTGCAGCTTTTTTTTAGGTTTTTGAGTTATCTACTGGGTTGCTTGAAATTATGTTTGTTTAGCATGATGATTCATAATTTAAAGATAATAATCAGTAGGTAAGTCATTTATATCCAGAAAAGACAAAATTTTACAACTGCAATTGACTGCTTGATCATCTATGTATGCTATGTTTTAGGGTAAAGTACCACATTGCGACAGTAAATGCAATACATAGTCAGCTACCCTATAAATACAATAATTAATATATGCAATTATGTATGACATAAATACAGGAAAAATATTTTATGGAACTACAAGATGGATGATCTACATTTATTTAAATAAATCTTGGCCTGCTTGTTTCCATCGTAGCAGGTTGAAAACTAGAATCTTACATTAACCCTTTGAGTGCCACGTGACGATATATCATCATCTATACCTGTTAAAACAATGTTTTTCTCTTTCTGTAAATATTGTACACAATGCAAGAATGCTCTTATTTACTAAGTGGCACTATAATGTTGATTGTTAATTGAAATGATCAACAGCTTTGGTAATTAAAATAACTATGTCAGATTGAATTTTCCGAGTGTCACATTTGGTTCTTACGAAACTGCTTGGCATGTTATTTTTTTAAACTGCTTTGAAACATTTTATTTACTACAAAGCACATCGCATTCTTGTTTGTTCCACGAACGATTCATGATCATAACAAAAAGACGCTAGGTTTCTAAACATCTTCTTTGATCTGTTGCTTCTAATGATCACTGAAATCAATTCGTTGATTTTAACAACGAAAGGCAGAAGAAAAGATACTACGTAATAGCTACCAAGCTATCACTCACAGCTGGTGTGTTGGGTAAGCTGGGGTGTTACTCTGGCAATGTGGCTCCAATTGCCGACCTCATTATCACAGTAGCTACGGCAGTAGTAATTGAAAGATGATGATGAGCATAAAAGAACACAATGTGTGCCATCTCTTGCTGTTGTTTACACAATGAAATTTCACCACTTATATAAAGCCCAAAATTTTTTTCGTGTAGCCAGTATTATTTAGTGGCGAGTGAATTTGTGGTAGTGTTTTAACCTAGTAGCTTTTCAAAATTGAAATAATACATTGATAAAATAAATGGTGTCAACTTCTAGAAATGAATTTGCACCTGGTGTTAACAATGACAGATTAGTTGAAAATATAAATTTGCTGAGTAATGATGACGATGACTCTGTGGAAAGTGAAGAGAGGACCCATTTTTGTCGAGACACTATGGAAGGGGAAGTGTTATCATTCTCAGATGAAAGTGTGATAATCCTTCCTAAAAAGAGTCTAGCAATTATTGCGCATAGTGATGAACATGAAAGTGGAAGCAATGATCGTTCCCCAAATTCATTGAAGTAAAAATTATAAAAAGTAACAAAAACAAAAATAATAAGTAATAGTAATTAGGAGTAATAAAAATATCAATAGTAAAGTATATGTCAGAAATAATAGATAGCATTGAGGGTGAATGGTTGGATAGAAAGAATAATTCCAGTCAGTCTACTCCCAGGACAATATCACCAGGAATATCGGGGATAAGGAAACTGCCAGGGCTGAGGGTAAAAGTTTGTGTTGTATGCAGTAGGAAAGATGGTGACCCTGACCATAGATCTAGACGTTTGTGTCAAATGTGGTAAAATTTTAATGGAATTTGTCTCTCTCATCATATTTGTGAATAATGTGATAATTAATTATTTGAGTTGGAAGAAAGTTTGTAATTTTGTCATAGTTTTCAATGTATGTATATACATTTTCAATAAGTTTTAATGTAATTGTTAATACTTTCTAACTAATAACAGAAGGATAAATAGATAACGTTTATAACATTTTCATGTGTATTGTTCTATTGTCTAGGTAAAGTTTCACCTTATATACCTCCAATCATTTCATAATCTCCCCTGAATTTTATGCAATTTCCTTGGTTATAATATAATAATTTCCTAGAAAAATAATGATATTTTATATTTATCAATGTTTAGTTTTTTAACTTGATTGTATTTCTCAATTTTTTGGTCAAAATTGAAAAATAATATTATTCAATCTTGTAAATTTAAAATTAAACTATAACAAATGCGTGTCATTGAAAAAAAACAGCAGATTTTTTTTCATATTCATTAGGAGGTATTCACATCAAATGCAAAGAAATCATGTAAAAATAGCAATAAACAAACAATCATTTTTTGAATAAAGGCCTACAAAATTAGAAAAATACCCATGGCACGTCTGGGTGTACCCACCAAAAAATTGGTAGCACTCAAATGGTTAAAAAGCAGCCTTTCCTTCTTATGATTTAAAAATAACCAATTTTACAGCAGATACAAAATTAGAAGCAATGAAATGTGGTACTATAGAAGAATATTGAAAATAAATCGGACAGTTAAATGAAGAGGTACTTTCATGATCGGGTGAAGAGAGAAGCCCATGGAGGGCATTTAACCCTTACGAGCTCAAGGTACCAATATATCGGCTTTGGTTTTAAACCAATAGCTAACGAAATTTTTATAATAAATAAAAATAATTTTTGTAAAAATAATTTTTGTAAACATAATTTTATTATTAATGTACTGTATGTGTTACCAATGCATTAAAAGTTTTGAACTCCTAGATCCAGAAATACGATCACAAGAAATATTTGAAAAAAATCCCAAATGATTTTCAAAAATAAGCCGTGAGCTTTCTGGACACGAAAACCGAAAATGCTGTGAGAACGAAAGGGTTAAAAGTATAGGGAAACTAATTGGACATATCCTTAGGGTCAAAAGTTTACTGAAGATCATAATGAATGATAGATAAGAATTACAGAGGAAGCCCAAGGATGAACATGGGAAGCTAGTAATAGAAGAGCAACATGGAACAAAAATATGGGAGGTAAAAGGATAGCCTGGAGAACTGTTACAAACCAATCTTCAGATTAGTAACCCATGAGGATGAACCAATTTTACTCGTTTAATAACATCCTACTTTACCATGAAATTTCTCAGAAATCACATACAATTGTTGCAGATAAAAAAAACATTAACAATAGTCAATTTTCTAATGCACTAGACACCTGAAATATAGTAGTGGCAATTATTTCACCCAAATTAAAATACTCACCAGTTGGTGGTGGAGGAGGTGGAACCTCATCTGGTGATCTTAATTCAGGACGACCTCTTGGAGGGCCACCGTAGCTTCTCCCCCCACCATGTCCCAAGCCAATTCCTCCTCGATTCCTATCTCTGCGCTCTCTTTCCTGCTCCTCAAAATGACCATAGCTGCCTCGATTACCACGTTCTGTGAATCCAGGACTATCTCTGGTCATGCCACCCATTGGCCTCCCACCACCACCTCCTCCTGCTCCTGCACCACCACCACCACGTCCTCCAAATCCACCACCACCTGAAATTGAAAGGTTTTTAATTTGGTAAACAAAACCTAGAGTTAGAAACTAGGAAAAAATGTATTAAGTTAGAACTTAAAATATAGCAATATATCTTTGTTTCTGCCAACATATCAATAGCTTCTTGTCCATCGCCTTTCATGCCTGAAGATGACAGAATAGTAGGGCATTGACACATTGGTGGAAATGAGGAACCTGATCTGGAAGTACTCGGAATAATTCACCCAGATTTATAAATACATACATAACTTTTTACTTATTAATAATTATTCAAAAGAAGACAATTTGCAATAAGCAAGCATTTATTTATGTTTATTAGATATTTATTTATTTTGTGATTTCACTCCATATTAATTATTTACCACTTCTTTCATTCTTAGTAAATGAAAAATGCGGTTTGGCATGCTATGATTTCAAGCCATTCAAAATGTAACCCCAAATAGTTCCACATCACACAAATACAGCATATAGCAGTAGAGCAGCATATAGAGTAGAGTTATCAAATCATACATACATCCAGTTCATGACCTAAAATCAACACTAAGATTTGACAACTACAACAATATCCCAACTCCAAGTAATTAATGTAATTCCCTGAATGGGATGAGTCTCACTCTTAACTAAAAATAAATACTGCACATCTGAAAATTTTAAGGAGTTAAATATTTAATGAGAACTTATGGGGTTTGTAAACCTTTGCAGCATGTATGCTATGTTGTCGGGTTAAATAATGACAAAAATTAGTACTTAAACTGGAAAACTGATAGCAAGAGAACAAGTTGACAAAACAATAAGTGATCTTTTAACTCCTGTCCATTTCTATGGTACGAAACCAAACTTTAGCTTGTAGCGAAGACAGTAAGGTATCTTTTAGTTAATTAGGCTAAAGGCTCAGTTTTAGAAGAATTTAGTTCAACATTTTCCATTTGACTACTTTTAAGAGAAAGAAAAAGCATTCCAAAGAAAAAGGTGAACCTCATACAACTTCTAGAGAAATTCCCTTTAACAAATTGAAGGAGAGCTTAAGATTTAAATGCTTGAAAATGTCTATTCGACTAGATTCTGCCATGGTGTAGTGGTGAAGGTACAGGATTGTGGCTCTACAGTTGTTTCTGGCTTACAGGGATCGATTCCTGTTCGTGGAAATTTTGATTTATTTTTGTTTGTTGCATAAAATTGGACTGCAAAGTGTTAATATGGGAAGACTGAGAAAGAAGGGTGGATAGAAACCAGATTTCCTCATTAGCATTCTTCTTCTTCTGATTCCTTGCTGGTGTTTGGCTTGGTGTTAGATTTAGTTTATAAGCCATTTCTAAGCCTTCTGGTCATGGCCTTATTGAGGTTGAATAGTCAATAATTTCTCACATCTGCTTTGACCTGTTTGATCCAGGTTATCTTTGTCACTGCTTGTACTTTCATAGAACTTTGCAATGAGTGTATCGATTTTGTCAAAGGAATTTGTGTAGCAGCTGGCTGTCATCCACTCTACAAATGTGGTTGAACCATCATATTCTCAGTTTCCTGAACTGTTCCTCGACTGTTGGCTGATGCATGCACCTGCATCGGATATCCTCATTGATGGTCGCTAAGCAGGACCCATGGAATCAGATAAAACATCACATTTGTATACACAAAAATACAGATAGAGTTTGCATAATAATTAGAAAATTTTTGCATAACCTAGGCTTTGTTTGTTATATTAGCCTATGGAAGGGATAGTGTTTTTTACTCTAGGGGTAACTGAACTACTTTGATGCTTTAATTGGAATTATGATAAAAATATCATATAAGTATAAGTTGTGACAGTTTTTTGGGTGAACCTCAATGTTCTTCTTTTCACTTACCTTTAATGTGTGAGTTGAATTAACAGGCTTTCAACCAGCCAAGCAACAGGCCAAAACAATTCAGAAATACTTCCATTAGTGACATTAATGATGAAGTTCAGCAGCCCTCCATGAAGACTCACTGAATCAGTATCAGGTATATGATATTTATTCAATAAAGCACAACTAAGAAAAAGCAGGAAATGCTCAACACTAACTTTAATGGAGTCAACCACTGCTGTTCATATATATGCAAAAAAAGCACAATGCTAAAATCATTCATGGGACTCAAATGATTTTAACATTGAGAATTTTTCACATTTATATTCACAGCAGTGGACGACTCCTTTGAAGTTACTGTTGTGGCATTTCCTGCAGTTTATTTAAAATGGTTTTATTATGGTATGTGGCATTTATTTAAAATGGTCAAATACCTAAGAGTTTAAATGCTGCTTACACCTCATGGACTGTGGCACTATGAACACAATGACAATTACTATGTGACATTCTATTTACGGTAATTCGTAAGAACATATTGCTCCTTCAAAGCTCTCAAAAATTCACATTGAAAGAGGATGCCTGGGTAGCTCAACTGGCTAAAGCACTCAGCCAGGTATCGAGGGATCTGGATTCGAATACAGATTCAAGTGAATGATTTTAGCGTAAATGTTTTGAAATATGAAAGCTTAACTATTTCAAGTGGTACATGCATTATTCTAGAGTAAATTCTGTTTATTCGTTTAAGTAAGTTTACCAGACTACACAAATAAAAGGGAAAATGTGAATTTAATGTCCGTTTGAGATAAATTTAAGCTACATGGATGTAGGGGAAGGTGGTGTTTAACCCATCCAGCACGTGCGATGCACTGTTTGCATAGGGTGAATTCTATGCCTATAGTGTGCTTCACATTAAAGGTATTAAAATCTCTTAGGGCACATTCTTTTTGACAGTATTTAAGACTTCTTTCATACATTTACCAAATAATTTTTAATATCATAATAAGGGTTAATTTGACAACTTTGGTATCAAACAGAAACCCACAGAATAAAGGCAGACCTGCTTTCCAATATGATCTCTGAAAGCACAGTCACACCTGAGGCATTAAAAGAGAATTGTTATCAGGGATATAACTAATTATGAATTTGGGCTCGTTGTGATAATTTTCTTTGCAATATATTTAATATAAACTTATGATTATGCGAGAGTATGTTAATCTATATTCTGGGGATATTCGGCATTTCATGTAAATGCAAACAAAAACCAATCAACATTTTCAGTCATTCATTCTTGCAATAGTAATTTTTAGTGGCTGACTATTCTCTGCATTTGAATGTTGGAGGACTTATTAGAATGGCCGTGACTCCCTTGATCTTTTACCAATCACTCCTTTTTTGTTTATGTGTAAGTTTAGAACAAAAATTAAGTATTTTTTTCATCAATTTTATTTTAAGTAGTCACTGACCCCATAGACTCCACTGGGTTTGGCACTGAACTATTAAACAGAGTGCCTTGGTTCGATTCTGGGAGACGCTTCTGGGCACCCTCAGCTTCACCCAAGCTGTGTACCATTTTTCGCGTGCCAGGTCATCCTGGGGAATCACAGGCAGTATGGGGAAAGGAACTGGCCGTCCTACCCTGATGTGTGCATGCCGTTGGGCTTTACTGGGTGAGCTCTACCCTCACCTGCCAAACCAACCTTCGGGTTGATTACTG
>LYUA01001471.1:304180-322634 GCA_002093875.1 Calopteryx splendens
TCTTGTTAGGTTGTCTCGTTCCAGCTAATTTTTAGGTTGTCTCGTTCCAGCGAGAACAGTTCTACAGTTGTGTTTTTTAGATGATTTTCAAAAAAGCTGCTGCTGCCAGAAAAAATTACAACGATGTTTTGTATACATCAGATGAACTGGTAGGCAGATGACATCTCTGTTGAAAATTTTAAATATGCATTGATTAAGTGGGGTGTGGTTGTCCAGCGGATAGACTGCTGTGCTACTAACAGGAGAGGCCGGGTTTGATTCCGGGTGACACCTCTCGGCACCACCAGCTTCACCCAAGCTGTGTGATTTTTCGAATTCCAATAGTCCTCCTGGGAAATCACAGGTGGCACAGGGAAAGTAGCTGCTCCCCCTACCCTGATTTGTGAATGTCACATGCTGAGTATTGGCTGAGCATGACCCTGTCTTATCAAACCAAGATTTTGGTATCGATTACACCTTATTAATCGAATATTTTAAAAAAATTCATGAACCAATATGCATAATTTAAACAAAACTTACAGTTATAAACAAAATCTGTAGAAAAAATTATAATCTAGCTATCACCTCTGTGAGGCTATGAGATTTTGTGTATTCTGGGTTCAGAAACTTAATTTTTATGTTCCTACGGAATTAATTTATATGGAGACCAATCAGAGCAGTTAAAAGTCACATAAATCCAAGGATCATGCAAGTTTAGGGTACATAAATTTGTGGTTCCACTGTAACTAGTGACTCGTTATGGCTAATGTTGTCAGTCAGAGAACACTTGAACTAACAAAAAAGTTAAAACATACATTATTTATGGTTAATTATTTATTTTAATTCTTCACCTTAAAATTAACAATCCTGTAGCATTGAATTTTATGTAGGTGCCCCAGGGATAAAAGTCATTTAGCACTATCATTAATAATTCTTCAGAAATGTGCCATAAAAAGTAGATACCTGTCTTTTTTATTTGCAAAAACAAATGAATGTTTTGATTTTAGATTGTACCCTGAATTTAATGCAAATTTTATGTCATGAAATGAGTCTTAATTTAAATTTCAGTGCTTGGCTCGGCTATGAATTTAACTAGCAATTCATGTAGAGTGAAGTGGAAAATTATTTTGGTACATGTATACTCGTTCAGTGTATCTTATCAGTTAATATTTCAATGATCCTTTTGCATTGTTCAGGAGCTTCTAGTTCCTAAGGGTTGCTGGGTAGTCAATAGCTAAATATGCATACAAAATATATGCTTCGCATTAATATTTTGTAATTATATGACCACTTATGACATTTTTAAACCTGATTTTGACATTTTTGCTCATTTATTTCTTTGTGTGAGTTATTTCAGATTTCAGTTATTTCATGTCTCAACCTTTTCTAACATTAGGGAGTATTACTGTAAATAGATTTATTTTTGCAAATCACTAAAAAATATTTTCTGATCACGAAAAGTGATACTTCATGAAGTCTTGGATTCATTTTGAGATTAGCATTTACTTATTGACTTTCTATGTTTCATGCTATCTCTAAGTCACTATATCTGTACTCTTTGACAAATTACAGTTGTACTAATCATTTTGAAGAAAAATTTTTTATATATTTTTTTACTTTCATTCTTTAATTCTTGGGTCTTTTCCTTCATTGATAGGCGGTTGGAAGCATCAGTGTCCAAGCTTTTGCAAAGAGTTAAGAGTGTATGCAAAGTGCAGCAGGAGGAAAGGGATCAAAGGAGTGGCAGCAGTAGAAGTAGGCAGATAGCACCCAAGATGAAATCAGTGTCACCTTCAAAAGGAGTTGAAGATGAAGATGATACAAATTCCTCAGACTATGATGAAAAACCATCGGGGCCAAAGCTTAAGGATTACCTTCAGGCTGCAAAGCCTTATGGTTTGGGTGCATACCCTTCTTCCCAGCAAATGAGTGCATATTATTCTGCAAATGTTGGCTATGTGCCACCTGGTCTCCCATCTGGGGCTCCATCTGAGTCATCATTAGGATCTGCATCATGGAATCTTCCAGCAAGACCTAACCCTGTTGGCTCAGAAGGTAAACCTGAGCTCCAAGCTTGTGCGCCACCTGCTCCTGAAATCCATCAAACTTCTCAGGTGCCAAACTATTGCCAGCCAGAGTACATGACTTCCATACCCTACTCCGACCCTAGTTGCTCTTCGGCCTCTTCATTTCCTCAAGTGCAGAACACACATGGATATCAACAACCCCCTTCCCTCAACAGTTCCTCTTATACTGGCCATCCAGGATATGGATATAACCCCATAACTGGCCAGTATCAGTATAGCAGTGGATATCAGAATTCTTTGGGTGGATCCTATCCTGTAAGCCAATCAGTAACTCCAAATACATTACCACCGGGGTCAGTTGCCTCTGCACCTTCTCCAAATATGCCTCCACCTATAACACAGATAAATGGAAGTACCTCATGGAATACACAGTTTCAATTGCCTTCATCAGTTCCATATATGGTTCAGGGCTTCCAAGAGGCAGTATATGGAGATATGCATGGAGGGAAGATTGTTATTCCCAGTGTATCATCGAACATGGAGCTACAGCAACCAACCATTCCATCCACTATTCCTTATGGCTCCACATACTTGACAGGGAATGATATATATCTTAGGTATGCTCCACCAACAATGGGGCCATCCCAGTACACAAGTGCTGGAACTTATGGGACCAATCAGACAAACTCGGGTCAAAATAATGGAATCCAGAATATTCCTCAAAATACTGTCAATAATCCCAAAACCGAGCCTTATACCAATATGAATCCTGACCAAAACCCTTATAGCTACTACGGATCATCACATGCTGGTGTACGTCCACCTTTGGAAGGCAGCATTGCAGCTACCTCAACAACTTATACCCCAAAAGCAGAGCCTGCACATGAAAGTGGACCATACTATCAGTCTACTTATATGCAGGCCCGCATGCCATCGTCCATTCCAGAAACTACATACAGTCAGCAACAGCAAACAGGAGAAATAGGCCAGGCTGCTTATCCAGATCCATCAGTTGGGCAGTACTATCCTAACAATCCAATCCTTCATCATGCTGCACCCGCATTATCTCAATCTCTCCCCACAACACTGCCCTATGGAAGTACACCTGTAGCTCCCCCAATGACAGTTGGTACACAATCTTCTGTTCCTTCCCCTGTCTCTGTACCATATTCTATGGTAAATACTCATCATCCAATGAATACAATGCCAACTGGTGCTGTCCCTTCACCCAATTCCCAAATACCACAGTCAGGAATTCCAAGTGTAGCACAATTTCCTGGCTCCACTGTGCAACCAGCTCCAATTCACTATGGGATGGAACCTCAAATTAATGCTCCATATCATATTCAAAGCCAGGTCAACTCAGTTCCTAATGCAGTGCCTCAAGCAGCTTTAAACCCTGTAACAGCTCAAGTTACGAGTTGCACAGCAGCTGCCTTATCATCCTCCAATGTGGACCTTCTTGCAGGCCTTGATTTCTCCGCTTCTGTTTCCTCCAATCTTCCCCCTCCTCCGCTTATACCCCAGATGAAGACAAAGATTCCAGAAATTAGCCAACCGAAGGAATGTTCATCTACATCATCTGCTCCTGGTGTTTCAAGTATATCATCTTCAAGTGGCGAGTCAACACCTTATGCATCTCCCGCTCACATTCAGCTGGATACTCCTGATAAAGTCAGCAAGGTGAGTGGCTCAATTTAGCATAATTTTTCCTTGTTTGTATAAGATATAGATTTGATGAGTTGCTCCTTTTGTAAGCAGAAAGGTGAGTACTTTAATTTAGCAAAAATTTTCATGTTTATCAAAATATTTCAGTTGACATGTGTAGTTTGGTATTCAAATCATTATAAATAAAAACATCTCAATTAAAAAATTAATATCCCGAAAGCCTAGAATATGACATTTGGCTTACATGTAAAACTTATTAGATTAAAGATTTATTAAAGATATTTTAGTATAGTGAAATTTCAATTACCTAGGTGAATTATGGGGAGAGTACTCATGAATAATTAGAAAACAAGGACAATCCAAACACTAATTTTTACAATGTCTACTATTAATAAAAATAAATATTTATTGTTTATTATTGTTTTATGGATTAATGAAGATTTTTCTTCTGCCAACTGTGGTTCTTCTTAGCAGCGATAATGTCTTTATAGTTATATTCTTACTGCTCCATATGCTGCAGCTTACAATGTATAATCCTTGAATGCAAAGTTCACAAGTCCCATGTCTCGGGTAGCCACATAGTTGAAGCGTTAAAATCACCTCGTGTTAGAGAATACCAATGAAGCATGATGACTCCAAATCTTCTATTGAAGATTTGGAGTCTTTTAATGAAGTTCTAATGAAGATATTTAACTTTTTATATATAAATTTCACTTATCACTAAGGTCCTGTGCCTCAATCATAATTATTTGCATATTCCATCAGCTTAGTTTTACTTTTTGTGTTGTGCACAGTTTGAATTCTTTTAGCTTTTGATAGTTTTATCTCTGATTCCCCCTCTCGAGTTTATCAATTCATTTCTGTTTCACTGTCAGCACAATTTTCTTTTATTTGTTTGCAATCCTTTCTTTGGACAGGAATCAAATCAATCATAGAATAAGATGGAGTCAATGAGTAGCCGACATATTTGTATTCCAAAGAAAAGCACCATTATTCATGGGTGGGGCACCAGAAGGAAATGGCACCAATCAAGTCCTGGTCACTCATCTCTGGGGTCAGCTCTTATCATATGAGAACCCCGAAGCTCATGCTGTGATTGATGCAATTGTTACATTTTCTCACATGCATTGGCAAAATGTAATTGCTAAGTTGCCAAGGGTGAGGTCTGAGTAGTATCTCTGTATCTTCCATATCTGATTCTCAGTAAAAAATCCCAGATTTTTGAGGGGCAAATGTAACCATGTGAGAGCACAATCTTTGGGGAAAAGCACTTCCCATGTAATAAATTACATGAAAAGATTAATGGTGCCAGATATCAATTTAAAATAACTTTGCCTAATGAAAACCTCCTAAAATTAATCATGCTGCATATATTTTCATTAGTTAGGTCATCACCCTCTGCAATATTATGTGCTCTCTCTTTATATGTATATGGTTAAATAAACTTAATATGTGTAATCATTTTGATCAAGTAAGGAATGAAATTACTTTTTATAAATGGTAATGTAAAGGTTTTCAATGGCCAAAATTTTTAATTTTTCAAGGTGAAATTGTAAATGCAAGCAAAGGTAACAGAAGTCTTGCTTCATCAAAGGGTAAACATAATGATGAGACATTTTTGTCCAAATTTTCTAATAAAAATAGCAAAACATACTGATGGGGAATAAAAATAATCATGCATATATCATGCAAAATGGATAATCTTCACTGGGCATAATATAAAATTCTTTTTGGTTTCAAATTGTCAGCTTTTCCATCTGTATTTCTAAAATGGCAGAAACTGGAATAAATGTAATTTTTCTAAAATGTTGAGCCTTCTTGTTGATCCTCTTTAAATATTGCTTTATGGTTTTTAAATACTTCTTAAGTCAATAGATCTTAATTGAATATCTCTTTGTTAAGTTGGGTATCAAGGATTCGTTTAAATATGGACTTAAATATGATCATCTTCTTAGAAGCTTGGTGCATACATCCAGTTGATGGAATTGACAGATTTTCTAATCAAAATTTCCCACAATGTTGGGCCAAAATTGAAGTTTTGGCAAGTTTTGAAATAATAGAGCAGTTATGGGCTGGAATGAAGTCAGTTTTGAAGAAGCTATTCTCCGAAGAAGTAAGTGACTTGCTTAATCTTGATATTATTTATACTGGATGAACAAATTATGAAAATTTCAAGCATAACAGAAGGTGGGGGATTTAGTGATGTAATGCAGGAAGAAATTATTGAACAATAATTGGCATTTGGAGAAATGAATATGCAAGTTGCTTTAAAAAACTAGAGGACTGAAATAAAATCTTGTGAATGAGAAATGAAGGAAAGAAGAAACCTGATTGAACAATAAAGACATTTTCAAAGATTAATGGAAGAAATTCCAGAAGGAGAAAAGAGTGTACTTGAAGATTGGGCTTTGAACAATGAATAAATATTAGGAAGGGCTTAGGCAATATTTATTGGCTTATAACTGGTCACTTTTTAACAAACTCACTTTTTGTGCAAAGCAATAAAAGTTACATATTTTTAAAATGACTATCATTCCCTCACGTTCCCTCTTTTTTATTCCATTTTTCTAAAACTACAATTTTTTACTCTTTCAACTTTTGGAACCAGGTTTTATTGTAATTTGATTTTTAGTTGAATCCCAAAGAGGCACATCCTGGTCTCCAATATTTTCCTACCAACCAACAGGTCAGGCCATTGAAGTCCTCGATATTTTATATATTTGGAATTTTTTATCGTTATCGATCAATTTTAGTGTTTCAATTGGAACGTTATTAGTTTCAGGAATAGAGTGCAACCAGGATGTTTTTATTTTCCCCAGTTCACATACAGTCGTGCATGCCAGGTTTAAAATTACATTGATGAGATTTCCAGTAAATCGACATGTCACATTGATTTTTCACTCCCAAGGTAAAATTACATTATAGAGAAAACAATGAAGTCATTTGAAACTGATTAAAACAATAATTTTGAAAAGATTACATGCATAAGGATACTCCCTTCATGCAGAAGTTTATTCAAAGAATCAAGCGGTAAGTCTCAAGGACTTACTTTGCAACCGGTGGTGATTGCTGGGATACCCAGTTCATAAGATATTAGCTTGGCTTATAAGGAAATGTAGAATAAAATGAATTCTCCATTTTCTTTCGTATTAAGAGAAGGTTAAAGAATAGCAGAAAAGTTGCATCTTTGAGATTGATCCAGGAAAACCTAGGCAAAATAGGATAATTGACAATTGTTTTCATTTTGGGTTGAAAACAATGGGATTGGTTTATTTCAAGTCGGTACTTTTAGCAATTATGTATTGTTAGATAGCTAGTCAAGCAAAGAGATGCATGCATGGTAGGGGAAGAGAGGAAGTTGTTAAGGAAAATTTGAAGAAGGTGGGGTTAATGTGGATGAGGTAGTTACTTAATAAAATCATCCCAAAGATGGGATGTAGAAGGTTGTGACAGGAAAATGCTAGGTAAATTATGTAGTGAGAGGAAAAGAATAGGCATTCTAGATGCCATGAAAGGAGGCATGCATTCCAGATGTAACTCTGATTAAAAGACTGTCTAAGTGCCATTAGTAACTAGCCCCCAATGATTGCAGCTAAAGCATAAATGAAGATTTTTTAAAATTTTGGATGAAATATAAAAAATTAATATTTGGTCATGTTTTCTGTTGAAAAGTCTTTTATGGTAACTTATTTTTAGTTTTCAGTTGTATTAAAGTTGTCAACCTGTTATGAACCTATACCTTACTTTTAATGTTGTCATGAAAAATAATATAAAAAAACTACTAATGATGATGATAGTTACCCCTTGTAAATATGATCCCTGAGTACTTTGGTAGCCGAGCTGTTTTCAGAGTTATTCTTGAACCTCTTTTACTATAGATTATTTAGATATTTTTATGGTTTTAGTATAGCCCAAGTAACCATAGAGTGTATTTTATTTTTTGATGAGAAAATAAAGCATTTTATCTACATTAATTCAGATAATTATGCATCTTTTTATGATGTTTTTATTTTTCCTCCATGCTTTAAATGTTGATTTACTCTTTCAATCTAAATTTTTTTTAGAACTTGGCAGCAAAAATCATTATACTGATAAAAAGTATCAAATTTTGTTCGAAATAATAAAGTTTGAAATGCATACTGTTGAAATAAGAAAAAGTAAGGAAGTATAAATATTTTAATTTCAATAATTTTAATGGAAAAAAAATATCATTTATGATAATATTTCGGTATTATAGTATTAGGAACTCATTCCAATTAATTCTTTTTTTAAATTGTACTACATGTAAAGGGGGGAAAGGTCTATTCGTATGTTACCAAATATTATGACAGAGAGGAGTCAAAAATTGACCTAAATATATCATGTGGTTAATGGATGCCCTCTAGGGTATGAATCGTATGTATTTTACCTCAGTTCTAGTACTTAGAGCAATAATACTAGGTATTTCTTGGTGATTCAGTACCAGTACCAACCCCTAGATTTAAAATATCTGCAAAAGTTTGTTGGTAAGTCATTTTCATCTAAATATCTTATTTCAAGTTGTTGCTTTTCCCAGTACATAGGGAGCTACTGGCAGCATCTAAACAAGGGGGTTACATAAGCCCTAATGGTATGCCATTTTTTTATTTGCTACCATGCTCATAAGTTGTTTCCCCTGAAATCCTTGTAAGCTACTTGCTCCAAATAAAGCTATCAAATATAAAATTAGATGCCTAAGGGAAAAAACCTCTAGATATCTTAATTCCTTATGCATTGTAAATTCGTCAAATAAAAAGTATCTACCTACTTACCTTCTTGCCAGTGTACTCAACTCATTTAATTCGTTTCAGGAGATTCTTAAAACTGAGGCTACAGAAGAGACCAAATCAGCAGGTAAAAGTGTAGCTAGCCAATTGCCCAAAGATCCTCTGGATGGTGATCCTGAAAGCTTAAGTTTGTTTGTGTCAGAGGTGGAAAGGTTTGAAAAATTGGTAGAAGGCTTGACAAAAAAAAGTCTTAATGGCCCCACACCACTGGATCTGAAGTGGAAGGAATTGCAGGATATGCAAGTAAGTCCTTGAATTAAAAAAAAAATCTATATTATTAGTTTCATGTGCTCCCTTTACCCCTTTCACATCCCTTTCCAAGGCTCTCTCAATTTTATTTAATGTAAACATTTTATGCCCCTCTTCTTCATTTTGGGACTCAGTAGAGATGTGCTATTGGCAGCCATTATGTGAAAATGTAATTATGGAAATTTAATTTTGCTTATCTATATTATTATATGATTGTTCACTCATGAATTTAATATATAAATACTAGTACTGTTATAAAAACTAACTCCGGTTAGTAACTGAATTTACACTATTTACTATAATATTTACTGCTTATTGTCATTATTAGCAATAGTTTAGTTATCATAAGTAAGTATTGCATTTAGTTATTATATAATGTAGTATAAACTACTAGTATTTACATAATATCTGCAAGGTGCTATCCAATGTTGTTGAGAATTTGACTATTCTCCCCAAACCATTAGCAGTACAAACTTCTGCTGCTATATGTCACTTGGTGTGTATTTCAGCTGCAGCTCGGCATCTTTGTGAGTGAACTTGTTTCTTCATTTTTGTTGTTTTCGTTCCACCAAATTCATATCTTTCAGCAAATTCTGCAAAATGGTTGATGTGAAGGATTTTGGTTTATCTGCATTAGGTTTTGTTTCAAGCTCAGGAAAACTGCTGCTGAAACCCACTGAATTCTAAAGGAAGCTTTTGGTAAGCATGCTCTCAGCCAAACAAGAACAATTGAGTGGTTTAAGCATTTCAAGGAATGCCAGGAGTGTGAAGAGGATGGCAAACATTCAGGTTGACCATCATCATGCACAACTCCAGAAACGATCAGGAAAGTTCATGAAGTGATTCTTGAGGATCAAAGGCAGAAAAATTTATGATGTTTGTAATAGGGTTGAATTGTTATATGGGACATGTCAATGCATTCTTGTGGGTGTACTGAACATGAGATAAATTGCAGTTAAGTTTGTCCCAAGACCATTAGGTTGGTGTGTGCACTGAGCTACAAGCAACAGTTCAAGATGACCCAAACATCCTGATCAGAGTCATAATTTCCTTTGAATCATGGGTGTATAATTATGACCCAGAAACAGAAGAAAGAAGCAATCTTCATATTAGAAGACCTTTCGGAATTCGCAGACAGAGAAGAACACGGTACAATAAAAACTAAGGAACACCTGTGCTCATGAAAATGCCCCTTGGCAGGCTGGCAGCTGAATTACACATCTAGGGGCAGAAGCTTGTCCTGCTACTGGTATGGGTGGAATATTCAAATTATTGACGACTTTGAGTAGCACCTCGTGTGGTATCTGTAGCATAGCATAAATTCGATGCAATTATCAGATGGCAAAAAAATGGAGTTAATGCAGAAATAATTGAATCCAACCATTATTTTCTTGTATTTAAAATGGGTGGAATTTTATTATTTTGGTAATATTGCCTTAACTTAGCATGAAGTGCTTTCAAAAAGTAAATACTGTTTTTCTTTTGAAAAAAACTTCATTCATGGTATTTTTGTTTGAATTTACTTTTACATGAAAGAGCATGCGCTAAACTATTTTTCGACCTAATTTCTGCTGATGCTGAGGCACTTGCTGCATCTGTTATGTTATTTGCAATGTTTAAGTCAATAGAGGATCCCACCGACTGTGGAATATAGTCTTCCGATTTCTGAATGAAAGGAAGCTCAAATCATCTGAAATTCAATGGCAGATAGTTGAGATTTATGGTGAAAGTGCAATAGTGATAGAATGGTTAGGAAATGGGTAAGACAGTTCAATGACAGCCGAGCAAATGTACATAATGAACCAAGGACTAGATGGCCTTCTATTGTTAATAAAGATTTGGTCGGGAATGTTGATGAGAAAATTCATGAGAATTGATATTTCACAATTTCCTTACTGAGCGATGAATTTCCTGAAATTTCAAGAGGGCTCATCATCATTCAAGAGGGAGTGTTTGTCANNCTGAAATTTCAAGAGGGCTCATCATCATTCAAGAGGGAGTGTTTGTCATCATTGGCGGTGCCATTCATAGAAGAGGGAATAAACAAACTGGTCTCCAGATGCGACAAGTGCCTCGATAACAGCAGAAATCATTTCAAAAAATTGTTTAAGGTATGCTCTTAAATGTGAACAAAAATTCAAACAAAAATGCTGTGTGTGAAGGTTTTTTATACAAAAACAGTGCTAACTTTGTGAATTCAACTTGTACTTTCAAAGGAGCCCTGGTGGCCATTTCTAAATACTGGATATTTGTTTTTAATGTCCTTGATTTTTAAATTTGAGTAAAACAAATGTTGAGGAGTGAGAGCTTTTCTTTAACTGTTATCAGTAGCTCCTAGCTATATGTTTTTCTTGTAGCATAAATCAAATTTATATGCAGCTACATTCATAAATAATAGATTATTTTCCATCCCTGTTATTTAAAGGAAAAAAAATAACTGGTTTCAACTCCAAACACATTCAAAGTAGAAGGTTGTATTTTACCCTTCAAGGTTTCTGTCTTTAACTTGATGTGAACTTATGGAAAAATTGATTATATCCATATTTCATAACATTTAGCTTGCATGTAATTGTATATCTGACCTCATGTATTTAAGTATCATCCATGATGTGGTAATTGAGTTAGAGGGTATAAGTAAAGGACCAAGTGCAGCCCTATGCTGAAATAAAAAAATTTAAAATTTACTAGTTGCTGATTTTTGTATAATTGGAAAATTTTAGGAGGCTGTATTTTTCTCAGATCTCAAATAGACTTTCAGAACAAAATATTGCTGATTCATTCTGCTACTTCTTATAATCATGGTTCAATTCCCTTAATCTACAATAAACAGCTTTTGTACACCTTTACCAAATGCAGCCAAAAATTTGATTATGGGCAGCCCCACATGATGATTCAGCTGCTTGATGGCCCAAAACATTAATATTTCAGTTCATTTTCAGGTTTCACTGTGTGAAAATCTTTCACCTTGTAAAGCATAATATTCTAAAAGGCCTGTTCATTAAAATTTTCCATACATTTTTTTTGCATAATTTATTGTGCAAAAATTTAATTTTTTTATATTTTTGAGCTTAATGTGTAATGTATGTGTGTTGCAAGTTTCATAAACTTGACTCCAGTATTGCTTCAGCGGAACCTGATGAAAGTTGAAGCATGTTCAGTTTGCTTACGGCAACGATGGAGGATGGAGACTATATGCTCCATTCAAATTTTGCTTTCACATAAACAAATCATCAGCCGAGGCCTATGTAATACTACAGGAGGCTTATGAAGAATCTGCTCTTCACTATAGCACTATCTAGAAGATGGTTTAAAATGTTTAAAGAGGGGAGACGATAAATTTCAAAGCAATGTGGACTGGCAAGCTTCAGTTACTGCTCTTATGGCAGTAAACATTAACACTGCAGCTCCAGCTCCCTTTGTAAGATATGATCATTGAATAATGTTAAGGCTCTATCAGAAATACTGAAAATATTATTAGATGCCACACACATGTTGGTAGCAGAATAATTGCTCATGGGATGTTTTTGTGCTTGGTGAGTTCCAAGACGGCTCATACCCTAACAACACAACACACAATGAAGAGAAGGTACAGTTCACTTAAGATTGCCTTTAAGATACTCATCCACACTGTATAAACCCTCAAGTAACAAAAATGTTATCCATTCAATTTCAAACTGTCTACTAGGTCTTTTAGTTTAGAAGGAATTTTATTGAAGATTAAAGAAATAGGATGATGGGGCCCTTGTTTGGAAAGTATAAATGCTTGATAATTTTTTAATGTTTAATTTGCTATGCCCTAAATATTCATGAAAATTATTTTGTGGAAAATTGAAAAAGATAATGTTTTGCAAATACTGCACAATTCAATATGTAAATTCATGATAATGTTAAGAGTAAGAGTGAGGAAAAAGTTGGCCCAGGATTTCTACAGGGCACTTAAATCATTGCTTTGACTGATCTTTTCTGTATAGAGAGAGCTTTTAGGGCAGTTCTGGAGTGCCCCCAGGAGATAAACCCATAAGCCAAGTGGGGGTAAATATTTGCACTGTAGACCAACTTTAGAACCTCAATTGAGGTGATTGACACAAGTTTTGTAATCATAAAAATCCCAGGCTCAATTCAACCAGAAGTTTCATTGAAGTGGTAAGACCATTCAAGGTTCTCATTAATGTGCAGGCCCAGGAATTTAGTAGCTGTAGACGTTGGATGATGTCATTATCAATCCTGAAGAGGGAACTTTCTGATGAGTGATTTAAGCTTATTGTAGATATGCTGAAAGAACCTTTTCTTTTTATTAAACAGCACTCTTTATTGAAGAGCCCTTGTATTTCATGGTAAGCATACTCCATTAAATGCAAAATGGAAGTATGGATGAAATGTTTGTGGACTTTTTTCAATGGAAATGTGTGTATTGACTTTTTTCTATCCTTTGATTATAAATATTGTTCACTCCTATTTACTTATTGGAAGCATTGTTGAAAATCCTTGTAGGAAAAGGATTCACATAAAAGAAGCATATCTGTGGCACGTTGCTATCCAATGAAGAACCGCCTCCCTGATGTCCTTCCATATGACCACTCAAGAGTTGAATTACCTTCAACCAAGGATGACTACATTAATGCATCACACATAAGAGTAAGTATTTTGTGGCCTCTTTTTTAATTTCTATGATTTTTTCTTTCCATTTCACTCCCATGTTTCAAATGTCATTGAAGTAAATAGATCAGATTTGTAGAAAACCTTCTGTGAAAGTTGATGTGAAATCTATGCTCTTGATTCCAAATCCAAATGTAGATGAGGTTTCCTTGTCTTATTTTAACCACAAATTTAGTTTTTGCTAATGGTGTTTTATAATTTTACAATAAGTGTAAAAACAATTTAATGGTCGGTGTGTAGTAATACATTGTTGCAAGCACAAATTTATGAATGTGTCAACTCATGCTAAGATTTATGTGGTGTACTTTGCAATATTATCTTTGTATAAGTGTGTATGATCATTTGTTCTCTTTCTTACCAGTGAAATTACAAAATGTATAAATAGTGTTGGTAACACCTAAGTTATTATTCTACTAAATGTCATATCTGTATCAGTTCCAGTATGAAATTCTCATGGGTTAATTATTCTGAAAAATTGAGTCTGAAAAACCGACAAAAAAATCAAATGTTTACAAGCATCAATCTCTGAAAGTTTTTACTTTATTCTTGTGGTTGTTTGTTCCACAGTATTTGTAAATCATCTCCCATGAAATCTGATGAAGAAGTTAGGAACTTAAATGTAATCAACCCCAGGATGTTAATGACAAAGTTGTATTTTTTTCTTGGAGGTTTCTTGATGTGATGAACATCCTCCTAAAAATTGCATCTCTGTTTCATTAGCTTTTATGTCATATAGGCAATACCCTTGGAAGTGAAAGTCATGGAATTTGCTCACTGTGTTTTTTTGCACACAATGAACCAAATTTCTCCATAATAAGGCATCTTTTGGCAACTTTTTTAAGAGTATAATCCATTATAACCAAAGTAACGTACATGCTGATGGGAGCGGAAGGGAAGCAGATGGTTCGTCGTACAGTGAGGTGAAAATGAAAGGGGAGGTAGGGAGTAGTAGGTTCAACTATCACCTTTGATATTATGAAATTAAATTTTTTCCCATTGTATTTCATTGTAATTATAGTATTGTGGAGAGTAAGCAGTGATAAACTTTACTCTTGGCTCAAATTGGATTCAATTTATTTTCTTTTCAGGAGTTAACACCTCTCTCTCCTCCCTTCATTGTGACTCAGTCCCCACTTCCTTCAACTTTCAATGACTTCTGGACCATGGTGTGGGAACAGCAAGTTGAAGTCATTGCATGCCTTCTTAGTGATGCAGAGGTTTGTTTTTTATTTTTCCTTGAGATTGCAACTGCATTGTTTCCAGTGTAATTTTATTTGTGCATTCAACAATCCAATCTGCAGAGATGAAAAGTTTAATTTCTTTCATATTTACACCTGCTTAGATCCATAAACAAGTATTGATTTTATTATGCAGGCTGTCTCAACATTTAAATAAAAAAAATAAGTGGCAATTCATTGGGTAACTAGATAAAAGATTCATATTTTTTTATTGCTTTAATTCCATTTGCTTACAGAGTACATAATTCATGATTTTTATTTTCACTTAACTAATTCCTTTTCACCTGGCACATACCAAATGATTTTTGGCAACTGTTGTGGAGAGTGACTATATTGTAGTTGCATCTGTTTTTATTGCATTAAGCCTGTCCATATACAGTAATTTTTATTGTGATGTCATCCTTATATTCATATGAAAGGGCTGGTATCCAGAGTGGAAAGTTCATAGTAGGTTGATATGAATGACGGACATTGGTGTGTACATAACATAGATGGGACTATGTGCATACCTTCTCTTGAAATTTGTATACTTATTAAAAAAATTAGAATTAGGAACTACTTTTTCCCATCATATTACAAATATTGGCATAATATGTTTGGAAATAATGAGTTAAGTAAACTTGATAACAGTTAATCTAATACTTATTAACACAATTTTTGCCCTCCCACCCCCGGCCCATTCAATAATCCTAAATCAGACTCGCCTACTTCACCTGATAAAAGTAGTGCCATAAATGCAACTATCTCAATATTGTGACAGGTGTGATTATATGAGTATGTCAAGTATGGGATATCTCCTTTTAAAGGGAAAAACATCGTTTCATAGAAAAATCTAGGTGTCAAGTAATATGGGTTATTATAATGTTCATTGGTTTTCTTTTCCTAAATGTTGCTAATGGCAGTAAACTACACAGGAAGGAAAGTATTATACAGTTCAAGATACACACATACATATTGCTTTTGATGGTTATGCCTGTTTTTCATCTATACAATGCCATGTTTATGTTTAGAATACTTTGTGCATGGGTCTTGAAAATGCTTTGCAGATACGAATTGTAATAATATTCTTTTAACTTTGTTTTAATTGCAAATAACTTGAATTAACATTTAACCAATTAACATTTGTTCTGTAAAAGTGCCTAGATTATTTTTTAAGAAGCACAACCCTTGTGGTTTTCTAAAACATTTTAATTCCATTTCAGCTTGAAGGACAGTGCTACTGGCCACGTGATAAAGGCACTGAGATGCCTATGGGAAAAATGAGGCTTGTTTTGCAGACTTGCAACACCCGTACGCATTGGGTTGAACGAGTTTTCTCACTCACAATGGCTGAGTCAAGAGCTACACACTCTGTTGTGCACCTGCAGTTTATGTCATGGCCTGGAAGGTGACTTTTCCTCTCATTTTATAGCCATTTTACTTATGAATTACATTAAAATTAAATAGAAAAAGTTTTGAAATTTTAGTATGGTTGGGAAGTGGCTGTCCACGTAGTGAAGGCTATTATAGCCATTTCCAGTTCAAATTCTAGCAATATTAAATGGTATGCTATGTGGCACAATTAGTATATAAATTATTTATGAAACCTTCTTTAAACATACCAAAGTTATTGATTATCATTCTGGTAAGTGACATCATTTATTAAACACCATTCACCAAGTCAAATTCTCAGTTCATAGTTATAGATCTTCATCTTTCATGATTAATGCACATAATCAGCAAAATTTTCCACTAGCAGATTTGGCGATTTCACCAATTTCCTGTCATTACTGAGGCCATTTTAAACTATTGACATTAACATGAAATTCCACTGTGATTTGTATGATAGCTAATTGAATAATTGTTAAAATCCTACTTAAAGTTATTACTTTTTGAAGGTATTTTCATTTGCCCCAAGATGGTCATGGTGATACAAAAAGAAGCAATGATTATCAATAGATATAAAAGATTTTCTGAAGTGTCCTTCAGGAGTTAAAAATGTCTGGAAATAGAGTCGTAAGGTGGGACTGGATCATGGAAGTTGTGTATTCCCTTCAACTTGATTAGTGGAATGGAACTTCCCTGTTTACACGTTGCCTGTTTAATATTTCAGTTCATAAATTCTATTTTACTATTTTCATTTCCTGTGTTCCTTTTATAGTTCTTTCCCACCATCTCCTGGTCCATTCCTGCAATTTGTCTGCGAGTCCTTGAGTGTGTGGCGGCAGCAGTCCTCTGCTGGTAGAGTGTTGGAGGGGACTGTAGAGGGTCGAGGTAATGAGAGTGGCTACCACCGAGGTCGTCGTCCACTTCTGGTGCACTGCCTGTCTGGTGCTGGCCGAGCTGGTCTTTTCTGCTTACTGGCAGGAGGAATAGCTGAGATTGGAGGAAAAGGGGCTGGTGCTGGTCCTCTGTCAGAGCTAGTGAGTGCAGCTGCTGGGAGGTTAAGTCAGCAGAGGCGAGGTGCTCTCCGGGACAGGCAGCATCTGCTGTTTACATTCCAAGCCTTGCTATACCATGCTCAGGATCTTCTAATGAAAAGTAAGAAAATTTAAATTCGTGGAATCTCACAAATGGACTGTATTTAAATCGAGTGATAGTTTTCTAAGATTTGTCATGGTCCCTTCAGTGGCATTGTATTAGCACTAGAAGTGGCTATTTTCCTCATGCGTAAAAGAGCTGCCAGTTTTAATTTCCTTTGCTAATTGTATGCCTACTGTATTTTGTTGTTGATTAATACAATACCTGTCTAAAAAGGATCTGGACTTAAATTTTCATGAGTAATGTCATGATGGTAAGACAGTCTCACTTTCCACAGTGGAGAGGAACACCTTCATGTGCATGCCTGAATTTTTGCACCATTGCTGTGTCTGTCAGTTGCTGTTTGGTACCCATTGTGTGAGGTGTTGTGCTACGTGTTTTTCATATTCAAGTTTGCTCAAGATGTAAGAATGTGTAGAGCAGAGATGCTGCATCAGATTTTGCCTGAAGCTTGGTAATTGGTGAGGTGAAACAATTCGTATGATTTAGCAGGTTATTAGCGATGATGCCAAGGGGAAACTCAAATAAAGGAATGGTTCAACAGATTAAAAAATAGAACATTTGTGGAGGGTGACCAGCGTTCTTGGAGGCCAAAAACAGCTCACAGTGCAGCTGTCATTGAGAATGTGTGAATTATGATAATGGTTCATCAAGTCATTTGACAGTATGGGAAATTACTGACAAGGTTGGGATCAGCAAATATTTTGCACATGCAATTTTACAGAAGACATTAGACATGCACTGAGTTGCTTTGGAATTTGTTTACAAGCTGCTGATGCAGGAACAGAAACAACTCCACCTTGACATAGCACAGGACATGTTGGACTCTGCCTTCACCAATCCTCAGTTTCTCAACACAGTGATAACTAAAGATTATTTATGGGTGTAAGAGCAATACTTGGAAAGCCCCTGATTTGAGAGGAGAGAATGCAGAATGCTAAGACAGAGGTGAAGGCCATTCCAAAAGATGCCTTCCAGAAGTGTTTCTAGCAATTGAAGGATCGGTAGGCTAAGTCTGTGGAGGTGCAAGGGGCCTACTTTAAAGGGGATTAGGATTCCAACCCATTCAGGTATGCAGCATTTGTTTCCCAGCCAAAGGCTGGATTCATTTTAGACGCTCCTCATTATCAACTTACTAAAGTTTTTATAATGCTGTAATAATTAGAAACTAACTTTTAAATTCACCATGTCCCACCAATCTTCACTATATAGAGTAGAATCCTGTTACTATGAAAAAGTTTATATCATGTCAGGCATTCTGTAGTTTAAATATAACAGTAGCACGAGGGGTGGAGCCCCAAAACAAAATACC
>LYUA01001472.1:99383-110426 GCA_002093875.1 Calopteryx splendens
AACCTTGAAAATCCTGGAAAAACCTTGAAAAAAACAGGAAAAAACCTTGAATTTCATATCATTAGATTGGTAGACACCCTGAATAAACCATTAAATCATGCGTAAAATTACATTTCTTTTGTTCTTTCAGCGTGTTCCAATTCTGCCGCATTGCGCTCAACTCCTCTAAATTCGTGTGCATTTAACTTTACAGTCGCCTTCACTTCTGAGGGTTATGCAATATTGTAATACCCAAACTCGTATACCAGAGAGCCCCCTCATTGCTTCCCTTCCTTCCTTCAACAAAGCATTCTGGGACCCAGCCCTCCTCCGATAACGGTCTTCTCGGACAGCTGTTCCCTATGCCCAAATAAATGTCAACTAAAAAGTCTATAACGTAAACATTAACTAAAGCGTCAACTTTATCGTTTTGACATGAAATAACGTTTCACTAGGCATCGGCATGAGGTGTCGTCTCTTCGGATCTGTTCTGATATTTTCTTACCCAGGTAGAACTCTAAGCTACAGTGCCCGAAGGCTGGATCAGTGTGTGAGGGTAGAGCTCAAATACAAGTGTGGAATTTACACATCGAGGTCGGGAGGTAGTTACTTACGTTCCCTGTGACACCCGCAGATTCCCAGGAGTACACGGGCAATCTTACAGATAGGATGACGGTGAGGATGCCCGGATTTCACCCTGTTTTGAATCCTGGCAGCCACAGCATCCGAGCGCTCTTCTCCACCCACCGCAAGACCACGGCGGATATCATATTCGAAGACCACGGAAATTAAATATAACTTTGAATTCCTTATTTAAAACAAGTGAGTGCTTACTTTCAGTTTATCCTCACTGTTGAAATGCTAAATTCGGTTAAATTTACAAACCAAGAGTTTTTTCTCTTTTTGGCATCGATATTTTCGCACTTTTTAACCCTAGCTATCACTAGTAATGAAAAGACTCGATAAGGACGCCTGTAACAGTGACGATGACTCGCCTCTTCGTAGGGTGCCGGCGGTGGGCGAGACGGCACACGGGCGACGGGCAAACACCCGCGGGCGGAGGCGGCACTCGCGGCTCGGGCGAGGAGTAAGAAGGGGTGCCACACAGACACTATCAGGCCTGCCCCTCTCGTTGGTAGGGGCCAAGGGGTGGCCGGAAATCCCTCCCCGCCGATGCGGGGGATGAAGCGGGGAACGGGAGCGCAGGGCGAGGTGCCTTATCGGGGAGACAGACGCGGTGTCCCCCCCACCAGCCAGCAGAGCCCAACGCCGTCCTCACACCGGATGGATATGGCACGGAAGCAGCCGCCATTCCTGCGCGCGGGCACAGATATCCGTGCACTGCACTCGGTGAGCGTTTCCCGCATTCCCTCCCTCCCGAGCCATTTAACTGGACCACCCACCACCAAGGGCGGCAGCACAGTACGGTACGATATATTCCCTACGGTGGACAGAGCCACCGCAGCTGCCTGGCTGGCTGAGCCGCCGCAAAAGAATTGAGGTAAAGAGGCCTTGGAGCGCCAGAAATAAAAACGCAGGGAAAAATAATTCCTAAAATTCGCGGTATTTTAGTTAGCGTTCCCTTATGCTAGGGCTCCGGATTCACGAATCGTGCAAGGTGAATACCGAGTCTCTCTGTTCGGAAAATGATCTCATTCATTTTCCTTAACTCCTCCAAGCCGCTGATAAAGGTGCTACGGAACAATGAGTATTTACATGATGTTCCATGGAAGCCGCCAAAGCTGATGACTTTGAGACAGGAAGCGCCGATTATTCGTGTTATCATCGTAAAAAGACACATTTCACACAACTGCGAGAGCCTTTGTATTCTATCATAGTATTTCATTAAATTCTTCAATAATTGGGGTTTCAGGACTGTATCATACATTATCGCTGCTCATTCGTTGGGGGCATAGGATATAATTGAAAAAAGAGGAATGTCTTGTACCAATTCCCAACGCAACATTCAGTGACGAAATGAATGAAATCGGAATTACATAGTTCCTGTCCAGGTAGCGGAACGCCAGGGGTGTAGTTTCGTGAGAGCATTTGCTGGAATCTCTCTGTCCCGGAGGCTTTTTTTGTTTTAATTCCCCAAAATGATTGTGATATATTTCATCACGTGAAAGAAAAAATGTCAGATACATACGTATTACAACCATATCACGAAATATATTTATTCGAAAATCGTCATCCTATTTTTATTGGGATTTAATAAATTTATAATTAATATAATAAAATTGTGATAACTGCATAAATTTCCAATAAATTTCCGCTGAATAAAATAACATCTAACACTTTGTATTCCAAAATGATAATGACATGATTTGAAATAGTAAACTATACCATTACGGAACTACCTATATCAAATGCGTGCATGAATGTTGTATCCTTCGTCATACGCAACCCGCGAGTCTCCTCTCATAATTTATCTTGGATTGCGTGTGTCCCTGCATTTTAGGCTTCTGCTTAGCGATCTTAATCATTCATTTACTCTCGTTTGAATACAAAACCGTTCTAAAAGTAATTCGAGTGTCTTTGTGAGTAAGGCTAATTACGTCACTTAGGTTTTTAAAAATTTTGCGGGCTGAAAAATATGGAATTTAAGCATCCGAATGAAATTAATGAATACATAAATGGAGAATTTGGGAAAAGTCAGGATGTGCACGTCCTTGGGTTAAAATGGTCAGTAAGGCATAAGGAAAAAAATCCAATATTTTCATTACTTCCAATTTATTTTCAAGATGAATATCAAAAAATTTTTTTCCCTAAAAACCCCGTCGACGTGAATTTAAGTGCTTAGCATGTCCGGCAGTGGGAAGGACCACTTTCCCACACTCCGTCAAACATTTCGATGATACGAGGTTCGAATACATCGATGGGGTGGGAGGGTGGGAAAGTACCAACGGTACCCCAGGAGGAGACCTCCTCCACGGGTCTCCGGCGACCGCCCTCCATCCGCGACCGGACGATGGAGTCCCTGGGGCTGACACTGGAGTGCATGGGAGGGCGTTCGTCAGGGGTTGGCGCGAGTGGGGGTGGCCGGGCGTGGGCGCGCCCCGCTCTAGCCCGAACGCGACCCCCACCGCACGTTACGTCGCACGTGGGCCGTTGCGCAAACCGACAGGGCCTCTCACTCGCTTGCAGCACCAGTGGCCTCAAAATGAACGCCCGCCCCCCCTACGCGAGCGGCCACCCTTTCCCGGCCGCGTAACCTCCTCTCGTACGCCTCCCACTCCACCAGCACTTTTTTCCGCAATTCACTTTCATGAGCTCCCCCGGCTTACGTGCTCATTTTTAACCATTGCTACATTACCGTTAGGGGCGTGGTGGCCTCCTGGGTCGGTTGCTCGGCTGCTGATGCGGCGGGAACTGGATTCAAATCCGGGTGAAATATCCGAGTAGCAAAAACCAAAATGTGTTTTTATTTTTCTAAACCACACTTGACACAGAGAAAGGAACAGCCCTCCGTACCCTGTGTTAGGGTCACCCGCTGTCCGGCTTAGTACTAGATTAGCAGCTGTACCTTCACCAAACGAACAATATTTCGGATTGATTACTTTGGTATATTGAACATATTCAGCTTCCATTATAGTCCTGCGATTTATATACACCTTAGGTACTGCCTTTGCTTCTCAATGAAAAGTATAGGGAAAGGCTACGACTCCTAAGTGTTCCTACCACAGCCTACTGTTTGGAAACATTTATTCGGCCCCAAAGGTGATCATTACCATTTATCAGCAGACGAGGAGCTTGCTACGGAAACATTTCCGAGTGTCTTTCCTTCTTTGAAGAAAACCGAAATATGTATAACTTTTTTTTTCAGGTCCTCTTGACTGACACTCTTCTGGAAAATAGATTACGGAGGAGGAACCAACCCTGGAAACGGGGTTTATTTGTTGGCCATATTCAAAAGAGCCAGAAAAATATTTATAATTCGCAAATTAACGACATCTTGTACCTTTTTCATAACAGATACAGTTAATGTTTGGGGGGTGAGGTGGCCCAGGGGCAGCACGCTCGCCTGTGGAGCTTATGTTCGAGGGTTCAATCCGCGGCAAAGGCGAAAAATTTTCACCTTCTAAAATATTTTCTGGAACGTGGCAACATCATATGATGGCTGAAAAATCGAATCTGGAAAGACAATCTAAGATAGCCGGAATGGCTAGTGGTCTAACACGTCCTAGCCGCGGCTTGCATGGTGTTGTGAGGCTGTAGATAAAATGCGAAGCAGAATAAGAAACGGCACTCCTTTATAGGCATAATTCAGCGAATGAAAAAACTAATGAATACAACGTTATTTCCAATAAAAGTGATAGGGGTGACAATAATGAGAAGGCATTTTCAAAATGTAAGGAAAAACTTGGTATGATTTTGTTGCGTTCGGGGTAAAGAATTTTCCCGCCGCAGGAGCTGAGGACGGTCAGCGGGGCGTCGCCCCGGTACACCCTGAGGCGACGCCCCCTACGGGATTTTCATTAGCTCCTGAGGTTATTTGCCAGTTGGAGGTTTCCTGCGGCAACGATCAACAGGTGAACGCAATAGACCTCGCAACACCCTCACGGGTTCCTGCGAATAACACTACCTTCCGCGATACCTAAACACTGTGAAATTTTTTACCTTATTCATGGAACTCTTTTCTTGAAAATTGAAAAGGTCTTCGTCTAGAGATTTCACTAGGAAAGTAATCGTTCAAATGACTAATATTTGACTATCCGACCCCCCAATTTGAGGCCTATAACTTAACCCACCATGATCTCGTAATTGAAAACCAAATTCCAAGAGAGAATGACAAGAAATCAAGTTATATGTGTGGTCTTCACGCGTAATTCAATTGCTGCATTTCGTGATGTAACGCTCCGTCGAGGGTGGGGTTTTATCGCATTTTTCGATTGAGAGCATTCTCAAGATATGTATGTATACGTGTCAAGATATATGTATGTATAAGAGAGGCGTCTCAAGACATTAGTTAAATTATTACATATTCTTTCCACGCATCCTTCACGTAGATAACGAACATAAAGTAAAAACTTACATACTATATCATGCCTAGTCACTATTTAGTATTTTCGTTTTATGTAAAAAATAATTATCATTTTACTCCAGTTAATTTATTTCGCACTGCATATGGTCATGGTTCCATTTCCCTCGGGGGGAAGACACAAGAAGTTGAAAATTAATCTGAGACATTTCGGTGATCAAATATCTAATGAGGAGAAGAAATAAAATATAAAAGGGAAGTATAAAGTAAGGCCAAGGAGCAAACTGCAAGAAGGAAATGACCGAAGAGGGCAGGGAGATAAACTGCATGGTAATGAGAAAATCCGTATGATTTAACACGATAGCTCAAAATACTGCAGCAAGCTAATTTTTATATTAATAACACACGCTGAAGATGTGTTGTTAAGTTACATTTTGATTCGAATTCCCTTGATCCGCAATAAAAAAACGAATTATCAAAAATGGCCTCTGTCATAACTATTTTATTGACTTATCTGATAGTTTAACTATAAAAATACACGTATCATCCGTCTCTCAATAGGTCACAAAGATTCCGAGTTACAGGCAGCTAAGCATCGAAGCACTTATCACTTTATCTGAAAGAGTGGGCCCATAATTGCTACGCCACGTCACTTACATCCAATCGCCATAGTGCTTGCATCCTACCCTACCATGCCGATTCAACGGGGTCGTAAAAGCCATTCCCAAATCTCTGATGAAGTAGGAACAATAACGGAATGGGTGACCACTTTCGGATACTTCAATTTCCGTTTTAAGAGTAAAGTTTGACCGAAATACATTTTTTCTAATAGCCATCAATATTTAGCTCAATCTGCAGCTTCATGAATAAACTTGATATTTCACATCAGAGTGAACATGACTCAAATCCCGCCCAAGTTGAATCGAATTTCAGGCCAGCATGCATGCAAGATCCATCCATACCACGCTAAACTTTCGAGTTCCAACCCTCTACAAGGAATCCAGGACGGAAGACCCCTAGGACCTGGTTCTGGGTAACTACTCGGTAAGGGCACGGAATTTTCGAGCCTCGAAAATGATCCCTTACTCAATGGCCTCGTAGCTCTGGAGAAAGGCGGGCACGCAAATTCTTTCTTTCAAATTTCACAAAAAAAATCTTACGACAGCCAAGTTATATCGCTCGCAGGGAGAGTGACGCACTATAAGTTGACGTACACGCAAATGTTGCACAACAAGAGCACGCAACCGTTACGTAGAATGAGGCAGCACTCGAGGCTCCAAATAACTAAGCAGATATTCATCATCAGACTAACCGGTTTTTAAACGGAAAATAGCACCCACGGAGTCACACCTCATCATTTCAATTTAGTCACTCTACCCTGAGATAAGTCACTGATATCCATTTCATTGCATGATTTATTCCTTTGGGTACCATTGAAATATTTGTTAAATATTTATTTCTTCCAAAGCGTCTACGACATTTCATATGTAACATTTTCCCGTTCATTTGGAGTAGTTTGCAATAGTACCCGCTTCCGCTGTAAAGGAATGAGCATTCTATATCTTATGGCAGACAGGCGACCTTGAATCATTTACGGGTTGTTGCTTGCAAGTTATTTTAATTATTACGCATGTCTAAACATAAGACCATAAATTACATTCCTGAATACAACAACGCAAGCCTGAGCAAGGAAATGTCATTACGTACTCATAAAATTGATGGTAATTCTGTCAATGCACACCAATCAGTATTCGGAGAAATTCCATCAGAATATCTATGGGTTATGTTCCATTTCGTATGATAAAGATGAAAATTAAATGAGGATGACAAACACACACCGCTATAGTTATCACATAATTTCATTCAACCTGATATGATGGAAAAATTAATTTGCTAATAAAAGCAATAAATGGCTTTTTTTCTTTTTTACCTACCCTATCTCATTGCTCCCCTAAGAGGAAGAGATTCGCAGTTCTATATCTTCCGCTTGTATCCCCAACGAGTGTTCATTTTTTCAAAATTCTACACTCCATGACGCTCTAAACATCCGCAGTGCACATGATACCAAACGCAATAGCAAATCCACCAAGTATCGAGCCGCGCCCCGCACAGGCCGCCCGTCGCCCGCCCGTGGCAACGCCAAACCCCGACGACACACAAATAAGGCCCCAGTGCAATTTAAAGTTTGCTCTAAAACTAACTTCTTATTCAAATGTATCAGGTATTCTCAAAGAAACCGCATCTTAGGCTCATGCCAAAGTACAACGCATTGCTGGTGCGATTGTAACCGTATTCCTTCAGTAAAGGAATGCTCATTAATTGATATATTTGTAACCTTTCATTAAATTGCTTATTTTATTATTTATAATAATTGACGCAGACTTGCAACAAACCATACAGTCAATTCCCTTCGTCTACAATTTCCAGGTAGATTAAAAAACATCAAATTTTGAGCCGTAGGATATTATTCTCATTCTTACTTTGAATAGATTTTCTATAAGGTTATACATCCTATGCTCCAATTTGCTTGAAAATACTACAAATTTCTTTCCACATTGGCTCTGTGTCCGAGAGCTAAAAATATATCCCATGATTGTTAATAACTAAATTTGCAAATCCATTGAAATACAAATGTCTGAGCCTATTTTTGTGCACGATGTGGTAAATAACTCTGCTTGTGAAAGTATACACAAATTTTATTGAAATGTTTTCATAATTTATAAAGTTTGTGTATTACAGATTTAATAATAATTGTAAAAGAAATACTCGTTTTTTGTCGAATGAACAAGTGTTGATATTTCCACTACTGTGGCAAAGACATAGCACACATAACTAATTAAGAGATGCATAACATGGCGATCACAACCTACCCCTTTACAATTTTTCCACACTCTGAATTAGCGTAGATTAAGACCGCGTTGCATAGGCAGAGTCTAGAACCAACATTTCGACCGAGGAAACGTCCGAGACAACTCGCGGTGCCTTTCACTCGATGCCACTCGGGAAATATTGCATACGACGACTTAGGATGTCTTATTGTTAACTTTTCTGTTGCAAACGGATGGATAGCACTCCTCAAACAGGAATAAAATTTACGTTGCGTCAATATCAGGTTTCTGTTTAAATTTACGATAAATTTCCTCTCATTTCCACGCATACGTGGATTCAGGGGGAGGGGTTCACGAGCACACAAAACTTGTTAACTGGAATTTCTCTGCTGCACACACATGGGGACATTGTGATTGATATCGGATCAGTTTTCATTAAATATGCAGAAGAGTAGGTGAGAGAAGAAGTCCAGACTTACATCTGGGAAATAAGTTCAAATAAAAAAAATAATTGGGTTTTTAAAAAAGGTGGACGTGGTTTTTAGTGGCGGATGGAGAACTGGGCTACTTACCGGAGGAACTGGGTACGCTTCCGGGCGATCCCTCTGCCACCCTCGGTTTCATCAAAGCTATTTGATTTTTCGGGTTCAAGATCTTCCTGGGTAACCGCAGGTGTCACAAGTAAAGGAACTGGCCGCCACACCTGGATGAGCGCATTTAGGGCTTAGTGTTGGGGGAGCTCAACCATCATCCAACAAACCAACTTAACGTTGGATTGCTGTGTGGTGGGGTTGAAACATATTAGGGATTCACATTATTATTTTCTAAAAGCTTAACAACGCCATGACCCCCCTTCCCAAATCGAAAGTCTACATCCCCCCCTCTTGTCACCAAACCACCATTTCGCACCCCAGTACTATTTTATAATTAAAATCACGCCTCGCAACCAATCGATAGTTGCACGCAACTCCAAAGGGAGAAATTGAATTGGCCAAAAACATTTCAACGCACGATTCTCAAACGACTTCAACACAACTCCACCAGAGAGTCATAACCACACGAGAGCCGTACGGAGACATGACCCGTGGGTCAGGGAAGGTTACGTAATTCCATCTCCAAATACGAAAATACGGTCTGCTTCTACGGCGCTCCGAGGCCTCTTTGGTCGACATGATCGGCTTCGCCGGCTACTCCTTGCCGGCAGGGAATAAACTCTGTCGCAAACGAAAGCGAAGTCAATCGGCTAGAGGGTGTGTGTGCTAGGTGCAAGTCAAAGTCGACCTTCCCGAGCGGACTCGTATGCAGGTCAACTGTATGCAATGGACACTTGCGATCAACGTCTTACCTTCGGTTTATCGAAATAATCAACGGTCAATTTCTTCAATTACATCGCTATAGATATTTTCCCGATATCAATCTCGTATTATTGTTCCCCTACCGGAAAAACCGGATCTTCGCAGAATGAGAAAATGCAGAGAACACGTTACTCAACGATTAGTTTTTTGCAGGATTATCAGATACATAACTAATGAACAAAAATACATGCTTCTCATTTTCTTCTCCAATACGCGTCACACACCTTTCCCTGTACCAATACTTATTCTCACTCCACCTTGCAATGAAGAATAATTGTTTCAGAAATACGGTCGCATTACTCCCGCAACTTTTATTATGGAAATATATAATTTATTCGGAGTTTATTCACAGATTAAATTATCAAGAACTTCATTGTTGTACTAGCTGCAGACAGCCAATAAACACGAGATGCAATCCGGGAATTTCTAAGAGGGCGGCAATACCACCAGCCTGATCACCACAAGCGAAGGAACCCTCTTACACATTTCTAAGGTGTATGTACCCATACAAGCCATAATAGGAAGGAGCATCAAAGGAAGTTATATAAACAAAGAAGAAATGAACATTCTCATTTTATCACGTGACATCCCATAAATATGCAGAGAATACCAAAGAAATGTAGGCATGGCTAGGCACAATGGACCTAGTAGTTGAGTTATAACACGAAAGTTCACATAAATAAAAATAACATAATCTATCGATCCAAGAAGCTCGGTACGAGCCGAATTTGACACGAACAGGCGAAGGAATATGTAACTTGAATCAGTTGCGTTAAAAAATATCCCCCCGCAGAGGAAAATTCCACAAAAGGTTCTCGAAGAGTTGACCCACGACGTTAAACCGCACCCTAATTGGACCCTCTCACAACGAAATCTGAGAGGCCACTGATTTCTTGGAAATTTGGAAAAAACGCTTCTGGAAGGCATTGATATACCAACACAACCCGACGGTCGATTTGATGAGTGGAGATAGAGCTCATTCAGGGAAGTGGGGGGGGGATTATTTCCTCCCTCTGCACCGACAGCGGCTTCCCAGGAAGATCTTCACCTCGGGAAGCACACAGCTCTGGTGAAGCTGGGCGTGTTCCGAGGAGTCACTCTGTTGACCTTCCGACTCACCGGGCCAGCCACCTACTTCATCTTATTCAGATTAAAGCATTGGGCAGATATTTCCATGAAAAATAGAATCTACGAAATAGTCTGAAAGAAAGTTATCAGTATTGGATCACCTTCTCATTCAAAATGCACAGGAAACTTCATTTCAATTATAAGATTCTTTGACCTGCAAGTGGTGCCAGGAGATTAAGATAATCGAAAAATAGTATGAAACTCCGGACCCAAAGGTATTCCGATCCGCATTTTATTTGCTTCTATGATATGAACACATTCATTAAAATTATGTTGCAATATTCGCGGGTCAGGATCAAAGAGGAACGAGAGTCACCAGGTCGTGAGTTCAGGCCCTGCGTTCAGTAGCCAAAGGTCTATACCGCCACAAGGTTACAACACTCCTCCTGTGGTGCTTATATAAGTTTAAAACTGTATACTGATCGGTTGGTCTCCTTTTATATTCATATAACCTTATCTAATGCAGTATTGCTCCACGGCTTAGGGAATAATGCTATTTAAATTAAAACCCCTTAAATTTTCGCTAAATGGTTATAACAAACACTTATTTTTACAAGGATCCTTATTTAAAAAACATCATTATCCAATATATACAATAAATTTCGTAAAAACCCACAGTTCACCACACGAAGTTTGTTTGCATCGGTTGATGTAGAGCTTAATTTGTACAAAGCCTTCATCATCATTATCAGTATTTCAATCTTAAGATTGGTTTATTGCAGCCCTCCATTTTCCCCTACTGACATATTTGAATGCAAGGCTGCATCTTCTA
>LYUA01001472.1:142082-158468 GCA_002093875.1 Calopteryx splendens
AGTTCCTTTCCCTGTACCTCCTGTAATTTCCCAGGATGACCTGGTACCCGAAAAAGGTACTCATCTTTGGTGGACCTGAAGTTGCCAAGAGGCATCGACAGGAATCGAACCAGGGCCCTCCGGGCATCAGGCCTGGATTAACACGCCCCACTTCAACCACATATGCTTATAAAAATTAATAAATATTTGAAGCTGCAATATGTTTGGCAACACATCTAACAGCAACCACCTATTCTGTCGATAATTCGTAACTGGTACTCTTATTAAAAAAATCAATGCTGGGAGGACTAATAACAAGTATTTATACTTCGTAAAAATGAAACAGTAATATTACTTCAAATTCTCCCGTTACGATCCAAATTATAACCAATAGAGCACAAGACATTTTTAATTGGGCGTTTACGCAAAATACTCTGATGATACGAAGTATTTTGATGACGGATCAAGATTACGCCTCCAGACATTTAAGGTTCGTTATCACCAAGGGGAGTAAGCGAAGAACATTTCCATTTCGGAGTAAACTGTCACTTGTTTATAAACAACCCATATTTTGCGATTTTCTGTTCGATATTTCTGCGTACACACTAGAGGTAAACTTCTGTGGCACATAACCATCATCTCCAAAGCAGTATTTGGCGAAAAACAGTAACAGTAACCAAAACATAGGACTAGTTATTTGAAAAGGATTTTGATGATTCCGATAGTTGTGACGCTGAAGAGGACGTATTAATCAAAGGACTATGCGCAATGCAACGTACCGTATATATCGACATTTGGCAATTATATCTTTGCGATATTGTTAGGTTCCTAATTTTCCCAATATAAATACCAATAATCCAATAGCTATAATGATTTACACACTCCCTAAATGGTGCAACGTCCTTGTGGAGAGAGGATATTAACCCACCGCGAGGTTCACTGGCAAGTTGGGAGTCAAGGGTTTGGCTCTTCATGACGCCCGAGTGGGTCCCAATTACTTCATCAAACACATCAACGGTGTGACACCCGCTTCTGAATAATCGTCCCGACTCGAAGACGTTGACTTGCGAAAAGGGAGAGCCGAGAGCGGCCGAAAAGAGCATGTTGCCAATCGCGGACAGCGACACGTGCGAGTAATATGGCCCAGTTTCTCGCATCCACATGACGCATTCCTTCCGGTGAATACATGAATTCTTTCAATCAGCTCAAAGATGAAATATATGGACGAAAATGAGTTGTTCGTTACACCATGTCCATTTCCGTTCAACCCTTCGACGACCAAGGGACACCAATCAACCTGGTTGAATCTGAGAAAAATCTGAGGCTCCAGAGAATCCAGAAAAAATCTGAGGCTTTATAAATTGAATGCACCTCGTACAAACTAATTTTCGAACTTAATTGTAACTCCCAAACCAAGGCATTTTTTTCCTTTGAAGGACACAACAGACTTTGCTTTCAAATAAACATCATCCCTCAAAACGTGATGCGTGTCGCATTTCATCAGTCAGTACAGTAGTGCTAATATCGCAGCCGAGCCCAGCAGCGGCAATAAGGCAACAACGTTTCGTACAAAATGTAACTACATATTTGGTTATCCCACATCAACTGTCAGAGATGTATCTATACTAGTGAGTTCTTTGTATAACTTAGTATTCTGGTTATAAGATTCGTGTTTAAGCCTGCAGTCATATTTTCGGGACATCCGCCAAAGACCGAAGGAGCTTCCGTTCCAATGAGGTGTCAAGTCAATGAAAATCCGGTGAATTTTGAGCTATGTACTTTTGTCTTTATATTTCTTCATAACTCAAAGAAAAAAGGTGGAGAGTGGATTCCCTTAGTAACCTGAGAGCGGTTAACTAAGCATTAAGTCGTTCGTTGGCCGCTGAAGATAGTGCTGGAGAGAGTGATGCAGAAATAGACGCAGATGATCAACCCTTCTCGGAAACTGACGCTGACAATGAGGTTCATTCGCGGTCCCAATACGCTACGTGATCATTTGGAAGATTCCGTTGGAACTTCTCACATTGCTGTGCCCAACGGGCTTGAATCTCAACAGAATCATGAAAGTCAATGGGTCTGAAATTTCATTTCTATGTAAATAATAGTGTACTAAAGGCCAGCAGTAAAAATACAATACCCCTATGAAAAACAGATGTTATACGATGTGAACTATAATGATCCAATCGGACATTTTTGTAAAAACTTGTAACTTTGACAAGTTGGTGAGTTACATAATTGTACAGAGTGAAACGAAGTATTCCGTTTTCTAGAGATGCAGATAAAATGAATGATTTTTTGGGAATGAATTTCGTAATGGGGTACCATGAACTACCTTAAATACGATATTACTTGTCCACACTACCGGGTTGTCAAGTTTCATACATTTGAGTGTCATGGCGAGGAAAAGATATGAACAAATTATGTCGGCTGTATATTTTGCAAATAACGATGAGATGCTTCTATGGTCTCCTAAGATCCTATATTTGATTGAGCCTTTAAAGTGAGACCACTCATAAATCATTGCAATTAGTGTTTCCAAGCTGGGCGAGAACCTAACAAACACGAGTCGATAGACGAGCATACTATAAAATTCAATGAAACAATACATAAAGGCAAAGCCTATAAAATGCGGTTTATAACTTTGTTATATATGTGATTCACGTTCTGGCTACTTACACAAATTCGTCCTTTATACCGGTAAAAAGTTGGATAAAAAATGCTGTGTAGGGAAAGGATTTGTGAATATCCTGACGAGATCCTTGGTACGACTGGGGTGTGAAGTGTATATAGATATTTTTTCAGCAGCCCTGCATTATAGTGTTTATTGCTAGAGATACAGATCAACTCCTGCGGCTCTGTGCGAGCAAATTGAAAATATATACCTAAACATCTGGTTGAAGGTAAGTGCATGAAAATAGGTCCCATTGATTTTAAGACGGCCAATGGAATAAGTTGTGTGAAATAGATGGACAATAGATCTATCTGTATCGATGCTATAAAATTTCATTTCACCTGCAGAAATAGTTACAGTAAAGCATAGGAAAGTTAGCATAGCAGGGAAAATAGATGCTCAGTTCCCTCGCATGATTGAAGTGTACAATATGTTCATCGGAGGTCTGATTATCTGATGGATAAAAAGAAGGTAACTTATCAGAAAATCGCGCAAAAAAGATTTCTCCGCCTATTCTTTGATTTTTATGGATATTGTGATAAACAATTCATGTTGCGTTTACAATGATTTGCTAGAAGAAAACTATCCTGTGGCGAAAAAACTAAACCCCCTTGAATTCAGAAGAATCATCGCTCTTGGGTTGATCGGAAAATACGCTAATAGAACAAGATCTGCGTCCTTTTTTGTATTCAGTCGATAAACTGTTGGTGCTGCACTAAAACCAAAACATATTACGTAAAACCAGAAGAAAAAAAACTATGTGGTCAATGCGCAAAGCCAAAGAAAGAAAGCAGAACTTTCATTATTTGCCCTGTGTTGAACGCTTACTTGAGTTTCACGTCGGCCAGAAATTGTTTTGTAGAATATCATTAATGATATCTATAAAAAATCATATGTTATCATAACTTTATGATAAATAAACAGAGTATTGAATAAAAGATAGTATGGACTTTCAATGTGTGCATGTACCCAAATGTATATAGTTAGAGCAAATTATATTTTTTCTTTGATTGAAAACTTTTTGGAATGCTACTTTTGAGGAACATAGGGAATTATATGTCCCAAGGAATATTTCCAAAACTACTTAAAAGAAATATAAACAGACCTCAAATTCGTGATAATCATGCCAAAAATATCTATAAAATATAATTTTTGCATACAAATTACTTCTAGGAAGCTTGTGGTCCTGAAAGTTCTAAAACAAAACACTTTATGCAACACACCCAAAGGTTCATTTCATAGGTGAGGGTAGAGCTATTTTCATTCTATTCCCTACACGGCAATTCACTCATCGACAGGGTATCCAGTACATTTTTCGGTGCCCCATGTGGCTTCGTGTAGGATTTGGTGCACAGAAAATCAGGCACCTCTTCAGAGAAACTGAGCACGTACCGGGAGGTAGGTACTAGGTACCACCCGGGAGGAAGGTACCACACGGAATCGGAATTCAGAGCCGTCAAGTATGCAGCCAGACGCTCTCCCAACTAGGGTCTGACAACCCGTTGATGTAAGGCTTCATTTTCACACATGACATAATATCTACAAGTAGTACAACGCATTTCCGGGCGGCACAATACCCCATTGCAATATTACAAGCTTATCGCAATTGATACATCGAAATATCACACAGCGCTAGTTTCAAAAGGATTTGGTCCCCAGATAATCACACGGCTAGGACATTAGCTTAATGAGAGTCCACACGCGTCATCCAGCCTTAAACCCAAACACTACGGGATACAGGGCATGGACGCTCAACCCTTTTAGGCTACCGTAGCGTCATTAAGGAAGTAAACTCGGCCTATGAATCGCTCCGACGGTAGCCATCAGGGAGCATTACGGATTCCACCCAGGAAAATATGATGCCGCGGAAGAAAATGACGCATGTCCCCGAGGCGAGATTCGAGCCCGCGACCTTCAGGTTAGGCGGCGAGCGCGATGCCCCCTGGACCAGCCGGAACGGCCAAGGTCACCCTGGCGCTCGTGTCGTGGAGTGAGGGATCTCTGGAAGGAGGGAATTTTTCCCTCTATCCGGCTTGTTCCGTCGAAAACATAAGTCAGAGGAATGATGAAATATTCTTCGCCCAAATACTGAGGCGGTAATGTTTCACTACTTAGCGAAGACGGCTCACGAAGACCTTAAACGATACCAGCGGGAATTGCATTTGAAAATGCTGCCCAACTATAGTCAATATGAACTCAGTTTAATCCATACGTATAGCGGTATTCATGCATGTTAAATAAGAACCATCGTTCCATACAAATTAGGAACTGAAAGAAATAGAACTAGTATATAAAAAATAATACAGGATTGGTGAAGACAGAGATGTCCAGAAGTACCGAATGAAATTGAAAAAGGACCCTCAGAGGGTAGGCTCGAGCACGCTAGGAGGGCCACTGGGCTGCCTCACCACCACCCCTATGTCACCGCGGGTACATAAATTTGGAAAACGAAAAAAAGGGCCGGCTTCGGAGGCACCGGGGTAACTTCCTGGCATTCCAGTCCAGAGGACTGTGGGTTCGAATCCCGCTTAGGTGGATTTCCACAATGTCGCTATAAATTACACAAATTCAATAAAATATCACAAAAATATGCTCTTCTAACGAATGCTAACCTGAATTGAAATGAATGCTTGATTTTTGCCCCCATTAATAAAATCTTATCATTTGTCAATTATTACAGCCATTGATGAATAATACTTATGCCACCCCAAAGAATATTATAAATAGGCAACTCTGTCCAAAGTGCGATACCGTGCAGGATGGATGAATAAATGAAGCCGAAGCATGATGCCAAAGAATTAACTAGAGTCCACTAAATACGACTTACTGATCCTTAAACATCCAACAAGGCCACCGAAACAACCAACCATGCGCTTGAGAAGACACGTGATCCATCCAAGCATGTGTCCATTCAATTGTTTTCCCATGCCTGGCAAGATTTTTTCTCAAAAACGTTCCGAATGCAATAAGGTTAGCGACGTAGGAAGAGCTCAACCATGGCAAGATCACCATATTTGTACGCTTTTTCCAGCGTTTCCATTATTGACGATGCAGCTAGAAACTTACCAGCATGGTAGGAATATTAGTAATGGAATTAAGGCATTACTTCAGAAGATATTTTATTCAACGTCGACCCCGATCGCAGACATAGTAAAATTAATCTTTAGAAACTCGAAAAAATAACTTAATATCCTCCCTCCCGATTATCAAAGGAACGGTGAGTGTCCCTAATGAGTCTCTTTCCAAGACTCAGCTGACGTATCTGCATGCCAGATTTTATATGTTCCTGAGCAAAATTCTGGTAAATATTTATCAGTCATGCCAGAGTGGATCAAAATATTAAACATGGTGACGAAAAGCAATTAAATTTCACTGGATGTCAGAGATCGCGTTACGTCAACTCCAAAATTAACTCCAGTCGGATTTACCCATCGGAGTAATTTCGAGTTGTGTCATGTGTGTCGGGTGGAGCGTTAGCGGCCATGATAACTCCTGTAACTCGGTAACTCCAGGGTTACGTAATATGTGTTATAATACGTAACCCTGGAGTTACTGAGTTACAGTCCTTTATTGGTCAAAAGATACGATACCTACCTTCGCGACTACATAAAATATCATAGCCTTAAATGATTTACGTAAGCCACTTATTAAGTTAATTTTCTCCGCCTCATCCAATCACCACTATTTCAAAGGTTCACCTTTTGTAATTTCAATCATCTATTAAGTTCAATTTATCCTCCTCTATCCCCTAACGTTGACTCAGTATTTTCCCTTGGTCGAGACGACACTATTCTTCTGTCGGTGTCATCCATTTAGATCATCGTTGCACCACCGTTCGTGAATGTATGAGCGTGGAAACATTATTGTATAAGCCTCGCTCTCCACCAGCGTGCCCCTTTCTTAATGCGTCTCGTTTTCCGCCGCCCTTGTAAAACACCCGTTCGAGATTCCATCGCACACATTACTGTTTGTCACGTTAAAAACCATTATGAACAAACAGATAGCGTCTTACAATCGATGAAAAGCCTGGGATGGGAACGGTTGGAAGCAAGAAGATTATAAGTATGGCTAAACTCATGGAATGAAGGGGGTGAGGTGGCCCAGGGGTAACACGCTCGCCTGTGGAACTAAAGGCAGCGGGTTCAATCCCCAGCAAAGGCGAAAAATTTTCAGCATCAGAAATATATTCTGCAACGAGGCAACTTCATATGATGGCTGAAAACTCTTATCTGGAACGAGACAACCTAATAAGATATACAAGGCGGAATGGCGAGTTGCACAACAACCGCCCCCCTCCTGCCACACGCCCTAGCGGCGGCTTGCGGAGTACCTTGTAGAATGTATACATATGCTCAGTTTAACGTTGACAGAGAGAGAGTAATTCTAGTCCTCTGGTGTACGGGGTCGCAAAGTTAATTAACTCTAAGCCACGGTCATATGATGATGCCGTTTTCCCTCACACATTTCGTAACCCCATCAATAGATAACTAACTATACTTAATAAATCAAATTTCTCAAAAATAAATCGTTACGTAATGCTTCTATATGATAAAAATCACAAATTACCCTATATTGCTTAATACCGAACAATATTCTCCCATATACCAATGGTGTGGTACCATGTCAATATAGATACTTACTCACTTTGACGGAGCGGGCTCTTATTTCAGGGAGACCCACACCAGTTTTTGACCTCCAAGGTCCTGCCGAAGGACGAACGCAGCCATCGCAATTTCATTGCGAAGACCAACTTTACCGAACGACACCCATCGGGTCTTTCCTTACCGTGCGGTTCTTTTTTTATTCCATTCAATGCATATACTCAACGGCTCATTTGAATCCCCAGGACGAAATATCTAGTGCAACCAGAATTGCTGGTTTTTCCCAAACGAGGGAAAATTAGCACTTGGTGCAAAGGACCCAGAAAAATGAGCAAAGTGAATCGGGAGTGTGCCATTTTTGCTTATAAAATTTATGGCTTATATATGCTTATGGCAGGGTACCTGAGCATGAATCTATCTCAGAGTGTATTCTATGTCCCTAAGAGATGACTAAACTGTAATTCGCTAAGATAGGGGAAACATGATCAGCTGAAAGTGTCCATGAAAATAGTAATAAAACAGTTTTAGAGCAATAAGAAACGCCAATAAATTAAAAAAAGATATCATTTTTCCAGCACACACAAAGAGTGTTCCCAAGAAATTAGACACACCCTTTGGTCACTAATTGAGGATCTTCCCGAAATTAGGAATTAGTATCAAATTTTGTGACTGACGTAATTCTATAAATACATCATTGCTTTGCGAAGTATGCATGTTATTAGTAAATATACTGTACATTGAACATGAATTTTATTCATCCTTGAGCCAAGATGAAAGAATTTACATTGCAAGGCTATGAATAATAAATTTCATTGCACAAATATTTCAATATATGCTACATCCTTACCTACCCCGAGGACTTATTCGACCAAAGTGGAGTGATCTTCACTAACATCTGCATGGTTTTCGCGGTATGAGTTACTACATAGTGCGACGAAAGTCGAGGTGATGAGTTATAAAGTAATGGCCATGTTGCACGGTACTAATGAGTAACGTTTAAACGCATTTTCATATTTGCAGGCCCAATGCTATGTACACATACCATGCCTATAAATGTACACATACTGAAATCGCCAAGTACGAAGTGTGCGGAATCATACCACATTATTGCACACGTCACTTGACTCCAACTATCAAGCGAGAGTCGCTGGATTCTGCTAAGTGAACGAAAAGATCGACTTATGCATTCACCTCGAAAACGATGGAAATTCCTCCCTTCATCTTGACTGCCTAAAGGAGTCTCGTACCTCACGATATACCCACGCATCAAACTACCAATCGTGCTTTTAATCCTTTACGCAAGCGACCGGAGTTGATGAGCGACCACGATTTTTCCATGAATACACGCGACGGGGACAAAGCCGCCGACTAAGGGCACAAAAACAATTAACTCGGGAGCATGGCTTCCATTATAGCACCGCGAAATTCTCCCAAACAGGTTCCACCACACCATCTCGACAGCGATGGCTCACAGGGAAAATTGAGGGCGGGATTTTTTTCTGCAAACGTCAAATGTTGCGTCCATGTACATTTTCAATGCCTCAAGGCTAGGAGAGATGGAATACGGTATCTAAATCTCTTGCCCTAATCATTGGAAAATGAGCCTCACGACTCCCAAGGACGGGGACTCAAATAAGGAACACTTTTTTGGACTCCGGGGCAGCGTTCTTCTGCACTCGCTCTCCGCCACTCGCTCTCATCACTACTCACTCTCGCGGGAGCATGTCGCAAGCAAGCATGAGAGCGACGGCGTCCACTTCCTCGCTTCCCTTGGATCTTCCAAATGAACGGAATCTCGGCGCCGATGACGCGTCAAACTTGTAAGGCGTGCCTGATCGACCAGAACGAGTGTCATGAAATCAGACGAAGCCACTCGGGATACCGAGAAACTGAATAAAAAACAATACTACGTACGTGCGCGCCACTCAGTGAGTACAGAATATACTGAATTCCCCAAAACTACGTTTGGTGGAATACCAAATGACTTCGTTCAGTTTCGTCACAAAGCAATTCTTCTTCGTTAAGCCTGATACCATAAGAATGATATTTTTAGTGAAAATCATGTCATAAATGTCGCACTCGGATCATCCAGGGGAACCGGCTCAATGTATTTGACATCCATTCATCGAGAAGAGGGGCGCATTTGATCTTAATCTCGATAAAATTAAATACCCTTATAGATAACTGTAACTAATTTCTTCGCTTACCAATTAAATATTGGGTCTAATTTTTTTCTTATTCAGGAATATTACCGTGCTCTGCCCAACTGCCATCCATCTCCTCGCCCACCACATATTTACCCTTTTCGATCAGGTACTCAGGTTTGCGTATTTTGCGTATCGTACCTCGCGATGGAAGGGAAGGCAGAACTCAAGGACCGCCCCGGGGAGCATAAATTCTATCCAAGCCGCTTCGCCCGCTCGGCTGAGGCAGTTACTGTGATTTTCGACCCACGGTGAGCACGTCAGGTCCGTTGCCAGGACACGATTCATGCCACCGCATTATGAAATCTCCGTGCTGACGAGAACGAAATAATTGATTAGCCGATCTTCGGGAGGGAGGGAGGCGGGGACGCGGGGGTGGACGGCCACGGTCTCTGTGGGACGCGGGAGTCGGGGTATCGACGAGAGACGGGACAGTGATGAGGCTTTAATCATTGCCCATCATGCGGAATAATCAATTCCGGGGTAATCGACTCAATTTCGATGCACGATGCATTCCTCACAGATCGATGTCCGACCGTCTCGATCCCAGTGACGTCTCCCCGGTTTCCCCAAGCTTTCCCTATTTTATAATAAATTCTCACGGCGGGTGTATGGGGTTAGGGCTGACGTCAACGCGAAAAGTTTACGAAGGTAATCGCTCTACCGTTAATGTTTTCCTTTAAGACTAACATTAGCGCTAACATAGGCAGTCAAATCTCTAGACGGTATACCGCTCGTAAAAACTGATTTTTTTGGCGTAATTCTAAAAAAACACCGAACCGAAAATAGATATAAGCAGAAAACCTGCCCGGTTCTTAAAGAAACGACACAAAGGGACAAAAAAACCGACACAACCGCTTACTGCGTAGACTGTGCTGGGCGCGTCCGGAGAATCGAAGAGTTAACTCTTGATAATAGTAATGTAAGATTCACTAATGCTAAGGTTTCAATTGCGCGATTTCACACATGACAATCGATGAAATGATCAATGAAGTCTCACGATTCGTCGGTAGGTCAGACAGTAATGAGAAATACAGACCGATTTGTTATTGAAGCGAACAAATCAAGTAACTGTTTTCCCCTCGCGAGATTAACGACCATAACATAATTTGAGTAAAACACTAACAAATTGATGAAATCTACTCTGTTAGAGACTTCTTGCTATCTTAATAGATGCTGTCCTTATAACTCTGCCACACATGGCGCGCGGCGGATTAAATAATGACGAATATGTCTTTCTGAATAAGGAACTCCACCTAAGTACGAGAAAGAGATTGTTTTCCCCAGCAAAGAGAGAGGACGGCCGTTATTTTTATTATCATCATCATAAGTACAGTTATCAATGGATGATATCAATGATATGTTTTTGTAGAGGCTTCCCGGAACTAAGTCCGCGTTCATGCTAGCAAGTTCCATTAGACACGATGACTAAAGGGAGGAGACATTTGGATAAGATCTAATGAGTCGAAACCAGAGCCGTGGAAGAGATGATACCAAAAAACAAAGCACTGTATGCACAGATGGCAGTACGGTACCATGGTAACGATATTTCATTTCAGGTTCCAAATAAAACGCTACAAATTATGGGATTGCGAATTCGAAAATGACACTCATCATTTCGTTCGTTGAACGTCACTGAAAGTGTCTAAACTGGGTGACTAATTGACGCCTAAAGAATTCAGACACGCTCCAAGATGGTTTCATTCCGTCGAAGGGAACATTTTGGCACCTTATCGATGTGATCTTCTACGGTTTAACCCTATGGGGGTGAGAGATTGCAACATACTTGGCATTGGGAACAAGTCCATTCCTTGTGCCCCATTCGGTTTCCCACGAAGGTCTTGCGACCAGAAAATTGCACTACTTGAATTTGAACACGGGATTCTGAACAATGAAGTTAAAAAAAGAAACGGGGTTTGAAGGGGGCAGCAGAGGAGTAATGCGATATGCTCCAAGACAAAGGCGCCCGTGCGGAGGAGGAAAGGTACTGATCAGCGAGGGAAGAGGAAGGGAAGACAAAGGTTTGTGAGAGGAAAGTAGGGGCAGGATACATTGAGGGGGTGGAAGCGAGATCAGTAGGGGGTAATTATTAGAGGATTGATAAGTTGTGGACCTAAGGGGAGTGTTTGTATGAGTATATATGGTTTGTCACATGCCCTACTCTCAATGGGTTAAGGAATAATGCGGTTTTACAGAATGCTTTAGTGTTGAAATGGTTTTCACATTAAGGTTCAATTCAGCCCGGATAACAAAAATTAATCAAATAAATTAAATTAATTAATAAAAAAGTCTCTTTTTTCCTGAAGTACATATTTAACCTCCGATTAAAACCAAGTCTAAACTGATCGTAAAAGTTCTAGTAAACTTGAAGAGGGATTTACTACGGTCAGTAAGCTTATGCTCAATAACGATCCCTCTGAATTGTTTATGAAATCGGATATGATGGTTAATGACAAAGCATTAAATTTCACGACAAATTTTAAAACCGGAACCTGAAAGTGCTTATTCCTTAAAGGAGCATGATTTTATGTAATTAATTTCGAGCCCCCCTAAAACACTTCGGTACTGGCGGATTGCTACTAATCTACATAACCTAACGCTCACGTGGGCTATGCCCAATCCCACTCACTGAAATCGATGCATGAACCTTGGAGCAAACATTCAACTCGAGCGCCACAGTCCCCCTCTCCCCCCCTCCCACGCTGATTGGACGAGAACGCAGCCTCTCGTCCCATTTACGACACACGTTTTTGAAATGCGCGCGACACTCCCTTTCGGTCCGTATCAGATTTTAGCAATCGGGAAAGCTCTTCGAGACCCAGAGAGCCAGACACGTTCGGAGATTGCTTCAAGGGGCGAGGGGGGGGAGTGTGGGGGTGTGGGAGGCGTCGCCGGTCGTCCNNNTGTGGGAGGCGTCGCCGGTCGTCCGTCCGGCCGAAAAAGATGAAATCCTACAGGGGGGGGGTGGGGCCGACCCCTCCCCCGCCGCCGGAGAGTGGCCGGCGAAAGAGAGCGGGCCGCGCCTTCCACCATTTCGTTCCTCCACGGCTCCTCATCACGAGCCCCCCGGCGGCGGGGCGGAGAGTTCGTGGGCCGCCGAGGACGGAGGGGGAAATTCGAGGGAGGTGGGAAGATGCGAGGACGGCGGTACACTTCTCACCTACACGTATGCGTTGAGTGGACGAATGCGTACACCCTTTAAGCCGTTCGATTTCCAAGGGTGGCCAATTGTCGATGCATTTCTGAAATTTGAATCGTCTACTTTTCATCTCCATATTTTCAACGGAAATTAAAAATTTAGGAAGCCATCTCCTTTTCGAGTGGCAAGAGCGAGATGACAGACTTTTCGACACGCCATATTCAAACGACGTTATTTTCTTAGTGAGGCTCTTTTTAATACTCACGAAAATGGAGTACTAAATATTGCATTGCCACGTTTCAATGTCTCTTCGATCTATTCATATATAAGTACCCTCCGCATCGTTTTATTTCAGAGCAAACATTGATTTTAAGTCAATTCTTGAAAACTTACCATATCACGTCCGATTATCACATCTTCCACATTCCCCTGACCTTGAACACTTCCTTCATCTTTGCCTCCATGCTCTTCTCTTCTTGAGACTTCTATCATATCTTTGGGAGTGTCCTTTCGATTGTATTCACCCATAACTTTCAAGGTCTACCGCTTCCTCGCAAACTATTCACTGTAATACTATTTACATGTTAAGGGGAAGGGGGATTTCAAAACTCATATATTCTCTCAACGTGGAAAAACCAGCGTGAGAGTCTCCTCTCATATTAGTCTATCAACTGTGGATCAGTTCTCGTATTTTTAAAATCACACGCATTCCTACACCAATCCCTCTTATTTTTCCCAGATATATGAACTCTTCATATCTCCCATACACCTACTGCATCTAGTCGACATTTATGGCACAATCCATGCATTGAAGTATTGCTTCCACAATAATATTTGCGGAGCAGTACACAAATACACTGTTGTTCTTGCTGCCTTACTAAAACTTTATTCATTATGTACAAATTTTATTATGATACAAATACTAGAAATAAGGAATAGAGAAAAAACAACCGGGGTCGTAAAAAAACTACCATTGAAAGAAGCAATGAGTCTAACCCGTATGGGTTCGATGTGCAGCCTGAAATGGGAGATGTGGGGGATTCAAGTACTCTTAAGGTAAATTTAATTGTAGTGAAAAAATCTCTAAACCTTGTATCAATCTTTCTAAACGCTCGGATTCCACATTGAGAAATACTTAGTCCCAAACTAGAAACTGAAAATTGGGTGACAAATATTAACTTTTGATGAGAATAAATTCAAAGACTCGTTCCTCCTTCACACAATTCACGAACACAAGAGAGAAAGGGGTGAAACGGGAGCAAATTAAACACGCATTTCCGCTTGATCTATTATCTCCCCTAGTGTTTCCACGACCATTGTCCTGATACCCGCTTGGGGTCATGTAGATGCCACACGCCCTTGGATACCGTGCCGCAGATCTGGACGCAGGCTGAACGGGAATAACCTAGTGGGTTATTCCCGCCATCCGATCTCCGTGGCGCAACGGACGATCGGCCGGTGGGCACGCTGCTAGGACGATCCCCGCCCGGCCTCCATTCGTGAGCCACGTCGAGCAGCCGGCGGGCGGTGCCCCGTGCGGAGAAAGTGGGGGGGGCGTAAGTAGGTGACCTTCACGGAGGAGGAATACGAGAGAGTTCAGCGAATTGTTCGGGCGGGAGGGCAGGCAAGGAGGATATTGCAAGTAAATGCGATCCAGTCTCCCAAGGTGCGCTCGGGGGAAATCCACCTTCTCCGACCGATCAACGGTGACTGCGTTTCAAAACAACGGGAATGGGTGTGTCCGTATATAGTATCTTTTTAAGTTCCATGCGGAACAATTCCTCCATAGTAACTAAAGAGGACGACAGATCGTTGAGCCGAGACCTTCCACATGGACAGTGACAAGGATTTTAAGAATATTCTTGGTTTGGAAAAATTACGATTACATTTAGTTTGATATTAAAATGTTTTCGGAAGCATAATGTTTCCACAATATTCATGAAGGCGGTAGGAACAGTAAGCGGTTCTTGCAGTATTATGAATAGTTTTAGGCGGGTTCAAAACACGCATAGATCACTTTTAGAAAATTTATTTACACCACCAATTCGCAGCATAAAATACTTTACAACATTTTATCAATGGCTGTTTAGGTCTGGGACATAAAGGGTTTTAATGCATATTGGTACACCGTGATATGTATTTTTCCCAATTAACTGTTTCCCGAAAGAATTTTTGCAAAATATTACGAACAAACTCTCATAATGGAACTCAAGGGCATGGCGACCTTCTCAAAGAGTTCAACATATAACTTAGTGCTTAGAAAATAATATTTCACAGGAAGCATAAGAAATAGGCAACATGTAGGTAGGTATGGCTCTTAGCGAAATTTATCTCTGTCGTCCTTTGAATTTTTAGTCTAATATCATATCCATCTCTGTCACACTTCTGAAATAATTGCCAACTAGAATTATGCACAACAGAATGGAAACCAAAGTATACTTACGGATAGTCAAATATACCCTTATTGAAAAACACATCGCCTACAGGAAAAGAAGAAAACGATAGGAAACGAACATTTACAACTCAATTAAGATAAGTTATTGGAAGGATGGAAGAGAAAAAGGTAAAATTCCTGGGATTTGAAGTTATAGAGTGGGCCATCGATTATGTTTCATGGGAAAATATTTTTAAAATTCTTATGCAGGGTGATATTAGCTAGCAAGATAAGCGGATAATCTGGCAACTATGTAAAACAGGAGGATAGCAGTGATAGATGTTGGAGATTACACTTAATTAAGGTAATACGCATCCTTTGCGAGGATGATCCTTTCCCCTCCACATTTTCCTTGAACAAATTGGCTGTTTCTTCATGAGCAAATGAAGATAAAATGCGATATTGTTCATCAAAGCCTAACTGCTTTCTTTGTTTTAATTACACTTCTACCGCAATCAATGCAGACTGCTCCCTCTATGAGTTACATCCTTCTTCTCTCGTGAGAGTTCAAACCAAATTCATTTAATATACGAAACACCTTTCATTCCCCGCAATCAAAAGCTTTCTATGGAATGCAAAATAGAAAATAAATTTGCTATAGGTTTTATACACATTTTTTATAATAAGTATGATAGCAGGAAACCACCATTATTCTACCCTAATGAACCCATCTGCAGTAAAATTCCGTTTCTTTCGCCTTCTTAGCTCTCTTCATTGTCTTTAGTTCCAAAGTCTCCGTCGTATAGAGAATGAATATGTTCTCATCAGGAGACGATTCTGTTCTTTATCGTTATTTCTTATGGTGCATGAATAAATTCGACTAATAGAGTTATTATTTTTCGCATTTACGCACAATGCCGTCGTATATTCGACGATTCCTGAACCCTTGTTTATTCGAAAGTCCTTCACTGCATCATTCAATGCAGCCTTGAGTAGGGATTCTCCTTTCTCGTCGTCTTCTGCCTCGAGTACACTTTCATGCATTTCCATTGCACCGTAAATATTCTTCAAATGCTCTTTTAATCTTTTCACTTCTTCTTCCGTTAAAAAATAACCCATGCCATTCCGAATGTATTCCCCTCTCCACTTAGTCCTTGGAAAAAGTGTTTCACGATTCTTGAAGTTGTTTCATCGACTTCTTCTCATGAAAGTTCCTTCAATCTACTTAATATTTCCCATCCATTCGGCTGATTAAATGCACATTTCGTAACTTCACTTGCCTTCAATGAATTCTTAAATGCTGCTTCTAACCTTTAGAAATTCTTCCTTATCGTCCCCATTCCATCATTTATTTTCACTCCTTTCCTTCCGAACGCATCACACTGCGCCGGTTTCACTATTTCACAATCGATTTCTAG
>LYUA01001472.1:191332-203092 GCA_002093875.1 Calopteryx splendens
TATTAAATTTTTATTAACTGGAAAATTGCAAAGTGTCTGTGTTTCTCTTAAGTTGGGGGATCTAATTATGAGATCTAACCAGAGAGCAAACTGTCACGAAAATTGAGGAGAGAAATGATAACAACGATACTATTACCCCTCTGCATCACCCTATGATAGAGCCGCAGAGGTTAAAATCAAGCAGGTGGGTTCATAAGTCAGCACTCGTTAACTACGTCTGCTAGAAGTGACCCCGATGGTGCTCCAACTTGATATCGAGGGTAACCAATTTGCGTGAATTCGCAGTAATAATATAGACGCACACGTAAGCAAGACGCGCAATAATCGGAGGATGGATGTCCGAATTGCGACTAAGTGAAAAGTGATTACAGTGTTTCTGTAAGGCCTAGCAAAATCGCTTCTCACAAAACAAAAACATGGACTGTACTAGGAAATAGAAGCTATTCTCCAATCTAGAATATTATTTCATTCGATAAAATAAGTGGGAAAAATAAGGTTGGAATCCACATAGCCCCGAAAAGAACATTGCCCGACTGATTGACATTTAAAGAGCAGAGGGAAACTTATGTAGTAATAGGATTGGATATTATCATCCTTCCTGTCGCTGATTATGTCACAGCAAACAAAGGAATCCAAAATATCTGCAAGCATTCATAAACACATGCGACCAAGGACCTCGTACAGCAAAGTATTTCTGGGGCAAAAGATATAACTATCAGATAGAAAAAAATATCGTAGAATGCAAAATTGAAGCCACGTGAAGATAATTTTAAGGGGAAATTAATAAAAGTGTAATCATTCATCTTAATTCGGGAATAGTGGAACATTGGGCGGAAGGAATTTGATAAATATCGGAACGTATGGACGTGTGTCACGAAGAGGCAACCACCATGCTAAAAGAAGATACGCTAAAAGACAAGGAAGAATTGCGTGAAAGCATGCACGTGTAATGTGGCAGTCTATTAATCGGAGACCTATTGGAAAATTAAACCAGAGTAAAATAGAACATCAAAACATGATGCTGGGGGCAGATGACAGGTCAAATTGATGAGTAAAAAACGAGGACATATACAGACGAGTAAAACAAGGAAAACAATTACTGAGTATTTTAACGGATTATAGTACCAGAAGGATCGTGCACACATTGAGGAACAATGGGTGTGTTACGACATTTAGAACGGAAAATAGATGGCAAGGCCCGCTGAAGAAGCCATAAAACTAACATGCTTGTCAAGTAACGAGAGGTGTAAGACGGAAGGGCGTAGAGGGTGCTGAAAAAGGGCTACGGAGAGCCAGCCGATCGTCGGATGAAAATACTGATGAATGGGATGAAGACGTGGGTGTGTGCTGATGGAAGAGGGAGGCTTTCGGAGTGACATATGATGCAGCATTGGTTACTGAAATAGGGCGGATCCGGACCATCAAGAACTGGGAGGTCCGCAATATTACGGAATCAGATGGTTTGGCAATGTTAAGAGCTTACAGGAACCAAGAGGGCGGCTATGGATACGGTTTGGCATTAAAGCGCAGGGAAATAGAGAGAATCAGGATATGAGACGTTAAAGGAGACGGGCGAGGAAAGGGAACGAGCGGAAGATGGTTCCTTTCTGAAAAGTTACCAGAAGAAGTCAAATCAAAATGGATCCCTTATCGTCAATTTTATTAATTCAAGTTAATTCATCAAGCTTATGGTCAATTTTCCATAGAGCATGTGGTTCAGGGTATCTCATTTTACAATTAAAATAGTTTTCAGAGGTCTAGTAAACTGAATTAATGCATCGGGCCACATGTAAGTAAGTATAAGTGAAGAGAGCGTGTCGCCCAGGGAGACGCCGCTTGATACAATAATAGTATGGTAGGTTTCATAACATCTTCACAATTGATAGAATGGGTTTCGGACTCATTTCGCATGACAAAGGACGGTGGGGCAGCAAATGACAAAGGGACGGCGGCGCCAAGGATCAAGCGCCAATTTCCAAATTAAATGTGATTTGTTTGGGCAATCAGTTAGCATAGGAGATGGGGGTACGCGATGGGGTGACAGCTGTATCTCGCCATGGATCCTCCAACGATACAGCCACACCTCCAAGGGCTACAGACAACCAACTCAAGCAGTCTTTACTCTAGTTAAAAAACTCTTGAAATATTAGCTGAATATGTAAGGGACTTTTTAGGCCACTCTATGAAGGTCATCACGTTTTTCCGAAGATAAACCACTACAGTTTGCACAACACTCACGCGCTAGGCGGGACTCGAATCCGTAGCCCTTGGGGTAGCAGATGGTATCTGACAAACCCGGCCGTCGAAACAGCTCGGCTGACATATTTCCCTGCATACTTCCAAGTATAACCTTCCCTTTCCTTCGCCAGATTTGACTTGATTTTAATCATAAGTGGACTGGATATATAAGTAGGGGTGATAACAACGAAAAGGGTATTGCACCCAAAGAGATTCTCCTTAATTGCCAAAAACGTCACCCATTTGTTACGCTCTGCGGAAACATCAACGGTGGTACCTAAGAGGTTAAGGAGCGCCATGGCCAACCCTCAAGAAGAAATGTCGTAGACACTCCGTTGCTCTCGCGAGCGACAAATTAGCGTAAAATGGTAGATAAGGCCTGTGAGAGGAAGAGAGCTTCTCTCATTAGTCATTATATCCCTTAATCTCGTTTAGCTACAGCGTCTTAAGCACGAATAGGAATAAAACAGGAATTCTTTTTCGTAATCACATATTCCGTTTTATCAGAATTGTTTCATAGATATGTAATTTCTAGATAGAAGTTTCATACGCGTTTGGAAGGGGTACTTATATTTTAGGTAAATCATAAATGTCATAGGAGTATAGGCATTATCTGTTATTCCACCTTGACTAAAAAGGAAAAAATATTAAAGCATATCTATTTACACATATTTTTTTAAATTATTCTCTTTCCTCGAAACTCCATTACAATAACTGAGTAATTTCTGCTAAAAGAGAACTGTAATACACAATACAGATCTTCCCTCCCCGTAAACAGGAGTGACAACTCATTGCAAGTGAAATCGCAGTGCAGAATCGGATGAATAAAATTATATGGTGCTTAATATTTTCACGCAGAGAGAGAATGGAATTTTCTCTGGGAGGGGCCAGATGGCAGCCGAACATTCTTTCGCGTCAAAAAATGGAAAATACGATAAATATAGATGCGAAACTCTGCACCGGGAGTGTGTTCCGTGTGTGGTGCGCAGCGCATCACCCTGAACTCGCATTGGCGCACTCCTGTTATCTCGAAAGCTCTCAATTTACGGTTTCTTCTCCGAGGATGCCACGTCAGCGGCAGTCCCGATGTTCTTCTGGGCTCCGTTTATCAGAACACATCCACAGCGACGCAAGCGGAGGACCATATCAAAAAGTAACAAATACGGTGGCCAACACAAATCGCTCGTCAGCATGGACCGAGTAGCCTCAAACAGTCGTGTGTCTGCATTTTTTTATAAAGACCGGGTAAAACACCTTAACATCCTGAGAGCTATTATATGCACATGCACACCCTCCACGATCTTCCCTTTCGGGGTGCGCACAATGGTAAACATTCTACTGTGAGATGGGATTACTATGGTCCATTGGAATAACTTTCAGTTTTCAGATTTGGCGAGAGCCTTTTTCTCTGTCGTGCAGGCATATTTATTGCCTTTCAAAAATGCATAGCTCACCGCTCCATTAGAAGCAATCGCGGAGAACCTGAACAAACCTATAGGATAAAATTTTGAATATATTTTTTTTAATTAGTTACTTATTTTTTTAGAAAATCTTATGTTAAAAATTAGATCTTTAAATAGAGTATTTCTTCGTAGCGCGGTTTGTTGTGTGTTCCACAGAAATAAAATAATGTTGAGTGCGTGGACATCGCCGTTGATTCTGAAATTCGCAATTTTAACAGTCATAAGATTCATTATTGTTTCTATCGATACCTCTTAGGCATGTTCATTTACTTTCCTAGGTTGTATAGATCACTGCTCAAATCATATTACCGCGGCGCACTGTTAATAAACGCAGACAACGTCTGACATCGCAAGCTCTCAGGTAACCCTCTCTCTTCAATGCAAACCCGCACAATTGTCATGATTATTATTGACCGATATTAACCTTATTTACGAGCATGTTTCCCAAGACAATTGTTCACGAAAAAATTAGATTGAATGAAATGGGAGAACTTTAACATTGGCCCACCAACAAAATCATATCAGAACTCTAAAAAACAGAATGGCGGAGTGGGCCAAAGGAGCCATGGCCTTTGGCCCACTTGGCCTTTGGAGGAACCTTGGCCCAAGTTAAAAACAAATTAAGAATGGAACTTATAAATCAGCTTTGGAATCAGGTGATAGATATTCAGATGAATTATTATAAGAAACAGAGTATCTAAAATACTAGTGATAAGTAGAAAAAATTAATTAAATTGAAAAAGATTAACAACACAGGGCAGAAATAAATAACTTTATACATATTTTTACCTTGAACGAGCAGTGAGATGGACTAATGAAACTCTTTTTTACGGTGAATTTAATAATGGTTGAGGGAATTTAATCTCATGCATTCATTTCTTCCACACTGCTGCATTCTTGCGCTCTTCGAGTCTCTCTTCGAATGGCCCATTGTTTCAGGCTCTTCCGTTCCTGAGAGTTCTAACTTTGCTTGCCTCGACAAGCACTCCCACCGGCCCACATTTTCATCTAATACTCTCCTATGGTAGCCCAAAAGTACAGCAAAACTATTTCCTATTATGGGTAATGTCGGGTCCCAAATAAAATGATAAAGAGGACGTGTGCGCCGAAACAGATTTTTAAATTCAACCAACAGCCGTGTAGGGCTCAGGAAAAGTCAAAGTTACTATCCGCTACCCTTATCAACTAATTTACTCGGATTATTTGTCGCAAATTCATGTCCGAGTGATATTGCACAAGTTACTTGAAAGTCCAGCTTTTTTCCAAATTATAGTCCTGAGTCAAAACACGCGGCGAAACCTGCCACACTGATATCATATTTAGATCCACCAAAAATTATTTACCTTGAGTGTTAATTAAATTTGTTTCTGTTTCATTGTATCATACCTGTTTTTTCATTTGTTTGATTGGAAAATACAGCATAAAACGTTTAACCCAGGTTTGAAAAAGAGGGCATATATATTTATACAGATAATCAGACATATTGGACACAATGTGAGTGAAATAAATTAATACAGAAATATTGTAAAATATTGTAAAATATTCCAAAAATATGACAGCAATTTCATAATAAATAAGTACAACCCTGGTGCAGATATGATTGGCAAATTTCATATTGAAGCGATATAATTTCTACCACCGTTTCTGGAATAATGAAATTTCGAGAAAATTGATGCGGTGAAGAATTTTTTTCCCAGAGGCATGCATGAATTGGCTTTAACCATTCTATTGCTGAGTAATTTCTGTACTGCAAATCTCATGAAACAAAACGAAAATCAAGAATTGCGATACATAATTATGCACATCCATCATCCTCTTTCAATCCCGGATAACCACAGCTATCTTTTTCACCCCAAAACCACGGATATGCCCTCCTTTCCTACGCGCTAAAAAGTCAAAGCATTGGCAATCCAAACTCACGCCATTTTGGACAGGTGGACAGCCGGTGGGCGAACCAACAGATGCGGACAGGAGACGGTGTGACGGGGGACATGAGGCTCCGGTGAACGCGAAGTCCCAGGAAATACACGTGGGCACTATTTTGCTCAGCCCAGCTCCACCCTCAGATATTTAGCTCATTCCGCGGCCCGCACGCGTTAGCAATTTCCGTGACTGACCCCACGGTTTGCTGATTGATGATAACCTAGCAAGTTATTCGGTACATGGTGTTCAATGGTAGGCAGTATTTGACACTTTTTTCATAGACGCTGATCCCGTTTTCAATACTCATTTCTGTTTCCACGAGTCCTATGCACAATCCTCGGCAGTCTCCACTCTCTAAAGTGTGCGCTCATTACGCTCTTTCCTAGTTTATGAGTAAACCGTTCGAGTTCCGTCCTCGGTGTACTGGATTCAAATCCAGATGATGCCTCAGGATACCTTCAGAAGAATTGCAAATGTAGTCAATTTTCTGGATTCACTGCATTTGCAGGAGGCAGAGGAAAAGGAATGCCAATTCTACCAGAATGCGAGTTTTTCATACCGTACGACTAAGCCCTACCCTCACATTTGAAACATATCGTCGGATCCAACTGGATAATTTGCGGGTATGTAAACGACGTTAAAATTTTTTTTTCCTATTTTCAACCACTCAAAATTGATTTGATTAAAAATATGGAGAACATAAATAATTAGTTACAATATTCTTTAAATAAATACGCTAAAATAATTCAGGAGGGAATAATTTCATAACATGGAGTATAAATTTCAAAGGAGCAAAATATTACGGAATCGCCTCAGACCTGCGTTTCTGAATCAGCAAAGCAGCTCAGTACTTCGCCGTTTAAAATTATTTTTGTCGAAGATCCTAATAAAGGTGAAAGAGAATTGAGTCACAAGTGGTAGTAATGTATGTACTGCGAATGAGAACTTGAAGAGTTGAGTAAAATTGGAAAATTATGAAAAGAGGTGGGCAAAGCAATTGTATTATTAAAATGTGCGTTAACCCAGGACTTAATTCAGTCGGCGTGGGCAAACCTTGAAAAGACTCATAAAGCTTAAACGAATAATGAAAATCATAAAATGTACTTACTATTACCTAGGAAGGGGTTAAGGGGCGAATGATACACGGAACTTCCTCACTAGCCATGACCTTCATTTTCCCAGCCCTCCCTTCTCCTGTTAAAAGCATGCCATTTTCTTTCAACGAAATTTTGGTAGGCTTGAATGGCCTTATTAAAAGAATAAATCATGGTATCGAAAATGAATGCATAAAAAATATAGGCAAGGGGGTGGATCCACGTATGTCCCTCAAATGCGCTCATTGCAGTAACCTAAAAGCTTTTGTAAGACCATAAACATTTATATTATTTGTTGGCAGATGGAAACTCTGATATTAATAAATGCTAGATACCTGGAAGAGGTTTATTATTCGGGAGGAGGAATCATCGATGGTAGAACAAAGAATTAAATTATGAAGAATTAAATGTACCTCTTTGACTTGTATTTATCGTGCCTTGGATGGATCACCCACAGACTTTGCAATGCTAGATTGAGCCTTTCTACTCGTCAATGACGTTTTTTAAATCGGTACGCTTTATACCTTTCTCAAACCAGATATGACATTATTTCGAAAAAGGTAACTAATCTTTAACGTGTGTTCAAGTTGAGGTCGATCCAACGACAAGTAACACCTCTCCTTGACGTTTTCATTCGAGTGCCCTCCCTCGCTTGCTCGTTTGAAGGAGCCATGTTTCTTTAAATGTCATATCAAATGATAATCAATTCAAATGGGTTCTCCACATTCACATTCCACAACTTTTGTGATTATTCTATGGAAGAACAAATTCTTGAATCTACAGCTACGATAGTATGGCTCTTATTGGCGTGCTTGGATATCATCGACGTCGTGTGAAAAATTGCACGAACGAAAATAGCTCAATAAAGGCACTAAAACCAGATTAGAGTCTTCGAGGCTCCATGGAACCTCCATCTCAGGTCACATACGTAGTATATTGCGTGTTACACTTTGTGTTCTTCCATTTAAGTTTCATGAAACGAAATGCTTCTCTGTGTATTCTTTTAAAATCTGAACTCTAATACAGTTTTCTGAGATAGGTCCCGGACACTTGACGCATACACGATGTTTGATGTAATTGACGAGGAATGGGATATCCCATTTAATTTGACATCGCTAAATGAACAACAATGCGAATCACGAGAGATATTTTCTTTAAAACGTCACCATATATGCCTCGTACGTCTCCCTCAAAAATTAAGAACTGTTAATAAGGTGACACTCAAGTATCTTCACGATCAGCCACGCTCAATTTAAGTTCCTGCATTTGTGTTATTTTACGTCTGTCTACTCTTCAAAAGGCGCCACACCGCAAATCATCGGTGCATTAAACCCTTATTAACCTAATTCATACTAATCAATTCGTGGAGTCTAAATGGGCATTCTATGCGAATCGCTTGGGGGTATACCGCGACCCTCACGGCTCACGGCCTACAAGCTGGTGGCGTATTTAGGATGGGCTTCCAGAATCGTCAAGGCCAAAAAAGTTGTCCAAAGATGGGCTATGATATTCTTGAGTGTTAAGCCGGAATCACGCGATAAATCATTTCGTGAATTCATCAGTGAAATCCAGATCCAGGAAACCAGTTTAATGACCCCGTGATGTCAAACGGGTAGAAAATACTCATGAATAATATGACGTTGACCGACGGTCTCAAGAAAACTTAATTTGTGCTTGCACCTATGGAATGGTGTTGGAACCAAAAGCACGAATGGCATCACCAGGAATAAACAGAACGCTTTAAGGGTCAGGGACAAATACGAAAATTACTGCCGGATTAATGAACACTGCTCCCACTGAATAAAAAAAACGTTGCCAATTTGTACCGCTCTAAGAAAAAGGTACATGTAGAGCAGAAAAAAAACCTTATGGAAATACCAGTATGTACGGAGAAAGGAATGAAAAACTACAAATACAAGATAAACGGTAAATAAAACTTAAGTATTGGTCTGCAGTGAACTAAGTACAATTTTCAAAATGTCCAGTTCATGTCAAAGGTGGAATAATCTTGTTGTTTAGAAAAAAACTGATGGAAGAAAGAAGAGGGGATAGTTAGCAGAATAATATTGAGAAAGAAGAAAGTCCATTAGAAGGCCCCTCCCAACGGCTAATAGTACTAGCATAGATATAAGTAAGTTAGAAATTTATACAAGGAGCTTACTTTGCTACAGGTTCTAGACCTAAAAGATAGGAGCAGCAGAGAATAAAACACTGAAGGCGATGGAAAGTTAGTGCTACCGTATAATGATGATAATAAAATGAATATGAGTAAAACATTACAAAATATGCACAATGAGTGAGTAGGAGAGAAACCTATAGAAAGCACATACGAGAAGACAGAGGGAACTACTGAGAAACATCCTAGGATATGACAGTTTACCAAAGACCACAACTGAGGATAGAAGGATAAATTACAGAGGAAATTCAAGGATGAACTAGGAGAAGCTTATGAAGATTGATTCCAGTGAATGATTATATGAAGGAATAATAAGATTTGGCAGGTAACAGAACAGATTTGAGAGCTATTAAAAAACAATCTCCAGATTGATAATCGAGTAGTATTAAGTCATAATTACGACACGAAACATTAACCTCTAACAATGCAAGTCTTTAAAATGGTGCGAGATGACCACATCGCAAAAAGATAGGTGTTCATAGGCCCAGGAGGTGGAGAGACATGCGCACAGGAACACCAATCAAAGTCTCCGCTTCATTAATAAGAGACCGGGTAGCCTATATTACAGAACTTCACGGAATATTGGCAGGGGCATGCGTAACATCGCTTCTGAGATATTTCATCAATTATTCATGACTAAATTAACGAAAAAAATTTCATCCGACATCTGCTAAAGATCGGCCCCCGATTATTCTTTAGAATATGTGGCCCGAATTTTGATGACGGTTACATCACAAAGTCGACAATTTGTGGTTTCTAAACATTGTGGTTTGTACTGACAGTAACATATTCTACTTCCTCCCCCGTCAAAACCGTATATTTATGAGTTAAATGGTTAATGACAGCAACATATTTTCTTGAAACAGGTTAAAATTCCATGCCCACCACTTCCAGTGATTGGCACCCAATCAGAACACAGCTTAATCACTTGTATCTAGTCTCGAGGATTTTTAACCGCTCTACTGAACGAATGCAGGAAGGAACTGCCGCCCTTGCCGACGGCAAGAAATATTTGAAAGGACGTTGGCAATTTTACGACCGTTAACTATTTTCTGATGTCGCATAAATTTCCCATAAATCATCTTATTTTCAAAATGCGGGACGGCATACGTCATGGAAGCCACAACGTTTTGAAAACGTTTATTTCGAGTCCATCCCGGTGGAATTTTTGCGAGGGACAGGTAAGTTTGATAGGAAAAAAGTAGCTCCTCGTTACGCGTTAAAACGGCGATTGTTTAAACGGAGAGAAAGGGACTCTGAGCGCTCACCAATGCAGAAGAAGGAACCAGAGGTTGCACGGGAGCATGGAAATGAGGTTCATGAAAGGCAATTGACGTGGGATCGGAGCATTTAAGTGGTGTGAGGGATCGAGGAGAGGGGCGGATGGGGGCACGCTTTGTAGGGGGAATCGTTAGGAGGTGCCCAGGGACCACGCTAGAGGAATAGAATCTAGATAGACACGATCCCCCGCAAGCGGCGCAATGGCGTGTGGCGAGGGGTGATAGGACGCCACCCACGACTGAAAGGAAATGAGAAAGGTGGCGGATTCAAATCCAAGTTTAAATCCAATTTGTGTATGCTGTATTATAATACAATTGTTTTTGTACTGAAATGCAAAGGGGGTGGAGGCATGGCTGACTATACGCCAATGTTGGCGTCTTTCTCTCCTTCTGCTTTGGTCGTGGAATGTGTGTGGAAAAAACAAATTCGTGAATCAATCGGTTCAACTGGATATTTCTCCAATTTCATCATCATTGTCCGAATTGACCGTGCTAACTGTGCGTTGGATTACTACCTCTACGTCACAAGTAAAATAACACGATTGGGACATTTTAAATAAGATAAATCTCGCGGAAAGTATTCGATTATCCAGGGATTCCCATCCCAGATTATGCATGAATTGCGTGGGTCCTACTTCTCAGTTTTTAAAGAACCTGGTATTCTTCCTAGGACCTTTCAAGGATAGGCACTAAGGCAGTTTAACACAACGCTCAATCCGTACAAAAACAATTGGAATATAATTCAGCATACACAAATTGGATTTAAACTTGGATTTGAATCTCCTTTGAACCCTTTGAAACGATTCAATTCCTAGTGAAGTTCTTCCTCTTCGATCGCGTGCGCAAGCACTTGCTTCATGTGCGTTTTGACCCCTGCGTTAAAATAGCTTTTGTTAACTGTCATGTAAAACTCTACCCCGATTTCACAGCACCCATTTTAAAATTCAACGGACTATGGAAGAAGAAAATGTAATGAGACGATGACAATGGCTTCTTCCAAACAATGTTTTTGCTGGACTCGTGGTGGGAGTAGAGCAGTGATATCGCTATTTTTTGACTTAATAGTGTACATTTTATGTAAGATTTCTCGGGTAAACATCAAGAGAATCGTGGACTTTGAGGAAGTCGAATGCTGACAGACCATTTATTGGATAAACAGGGGCATACGGCATATGGACAAGATGAAAGGATGTGTTTCCAGGATTTTTTTAATTGGGCCCAGTTCATAGCACGGATTTAAGGTTTACGTGTTCTTGTGATTAGGTGATCAATTGTGGAGTGGCCAAGCTTGAGGGCTTCAGGATGGAAATTTTCGGGGCTAGAGCACCAGGCCAGAAGTGTGCAGATTAGAGGAGAATTTTCTTCAAAGGAGAGTCTGTGGTCATCCACGAGTTCAATCTCATACTTTTTTCGGCCAGGCTGTCGCTCCAGATTCGCTGCTCTCCGATAGTGAGCCAGTTAAGCATTGGGCGTTTGGTGCTTTTGCTAATCGGGTGGAAACTGTTATAGTTGCGGGAGATTTGGTTAAGAGTATCTATATCTATATCTACACGATACCCCGCAAGCCGCCGCTAAGGCGTGTGGCA
>LYUA01001472.1:205796-217104 GCA_002093875.1 Calopteryx splendens
CGGTAAATAAGGTCGAAGGCGTCCTTAGATACGCGACTCTCGATACGGGCCTTAGACAGCGTTTACGAATTTGAATCCACGGGAACACCATGCAGACAGCCTTCACCATTTACAACATCCGAAAAATTTTTCTCACCCAATAAAATGCGCAATACCCACATAAAATATAACCAATAGGTACAGCATTTAAGAAAATGGATATATAGAAGAAGAAGATAGGGATTAATAAAAATGAAAGTTACATATAAAAAAGACCATCCACTTACTTATGTAATTGTGCACTACAAAAGCTTCTTATCCTTACTATATAAAAAAACATGAAAATGATTGGTATCAAGTTTGCTGAACGGAGCATAAAAACTCATTTTGTAGCATTTTTTAAATAACTGCACTGAAGTATTGAACCCTTATTTAAATAAATATGACGAAGAAACGCAATAATTAAAACTTTATCATCCTTCCAAAGTAAAAAGTTACAAAGTAAAAGAAAGAATATACATGGAAGTCTTAACATAGAATGGCAAGATGAAAAGGCGAAATAGCAAAATGTGTTTATGAGGTCTAGACTCGGCCTAGTCCATACGAAAGTTGTAAGTCTGACGTTCGATGGCTCTCGGGTATCTCTTTTCGTGGCTGGCCGGCATTCCGTTTCTTTGGCTCGTGCGTGGAGACAGGGTGGAGAGGGTGGCGCCCCGCGGTGCGGGGGTCGAAAACCCCCCCTCCCATTGATCTAGGTCGAGGCAAACATTTCTAAAGCCACTTGTGACGTTCATATATTCGCGAGCGTAAGGGACGATCGAGAGAGTGGGGCTTGACCGCAGTGGAGAGAAATGTCGTCACTGGTGCTGGTCAGTGGCCGTTTGACCACCTCGCGTGGGAGAGAGGGTCAGAGGGGTATGGGGACGGTTGGAGTCTGGGAAATAGCGGATGGGGCCTCTGGGGGAAGGGGGAGAGCGGGGCGGAGGGGGGAAAGGTTGCAAACGGTGCCAAGGTCGGCCGCATAAAAGGAAAAGGAGGGGCAATGGAGAGGGGGAGGCGTGGAAAGGAGGGGGGTGGATCACAAGGGGACAGATGGAACCCCACGCGGAAGAATGAAGCGCGTGGAGCGAGCGATAATTTTTTGGCCAAGAGGCGTGTCCGCCCGTGGTTGGGAAATTATAAATGCTGACGCCATCAATGGTGGTGGAATTGGATCTGTGGTGGCTGCAAGAGACACGAGCTCTGGGGATTAATTCGTTCGCGAGTGTGTGATTTGTGGTGTGATTCCGAATTTACATTGCGAATTGCGATCCCAATCCTTCAGCGTCAGCATTTGGGTAACTTTTAAGTCCGTTCCGGCGTTTAGGGAAATGTTTTCGGGCGTGAAAACGAAATTTTACGAGCTTTTTGGTATAATTTCGGATTTATTTCGTTGCATCGACACTGTCCATCGTTTGCGAAGAAAGTTTTCTGAACGTGAGCCTAAACGATTCCGGATGAGTCGATTGCAAACACTTTAGTGATATGCGATATGGACAATGGATTCCCTATGATGGAATGGATGGAATTGCGTGATTTGTCGGGAACAAAGTGAGCACTGAGAAGGCGCATGCGACGCAAGGAAAATGATTGCCTCCCTGAATATGTGACATTCACATGACGCACAGGGTTTTGTACGAGATGTGCTCTGCCATCACCCACCGAACCAAGCTTCTAGTTGAATACTGTGGTTTCAATTGCCTTTAAATTAAACATCGTATGTCCAGTCCAGTGGGCAGCGCTTTCCTGGAGACAAATCACCCCCCGCCTCCTATCCTAGTGCTGGTTTACATGGTGCAACGTAGACGTAGATTGAGTGAAAATTTCGTGGAAAGTGAAGGTTTCGGAAGACCAAAACATCCGTCGCAAAACAATGATGTGATGGAAATCGAAAGTAATGCTTACGGTATCGGATTGCCTGCGACCGCTGTGGGTTTGTTATCGTTGGTATTTACGACATCGCTGAGTGACAAGCGGAGATTACACAATGGAGTCGACTCTTATGGGAGTCCTCTAGGAAGGTCAATTTTTTACGTGCATCACGCCCACTCCAATTACGAGATCACTATCCATCACGGCCGAGGTCAACGGGATGGGTTGGTCATCGAATCCCGTCCGCCATCCAAATGAGTTCGATTAGGCATTTCGACCAAATATTTCCGATCGGACCAATAATTAGTGTAAATAATTTTCTTTCGTTTTATACGATCATTAATTAAATCACTAACTCATGTTACATTTACCAAATAAACCATATCAAATACATGACATTTTCGTGCATTTCACGATGGCTTTCTTGATCAGTCCCTTTCTCTCATAACAACGTATTCCCGCATAGAGGTGACCCAACCACCAAACCAGCGGATCTGCATTCCGGATTTAGGTGTGGTGTGATGAAAACGTTCCAAAATTGTAAGGAATTAAAGGCATTCGCAATTTTCCACTTTTTTTACACAGTTTTTGTTTCCGACTAGGATCGGCGTACTACTTGGAGGGAGTACTGCTAAGACTTGAAAAAGGTGCGGCAAAACAAACACTTGTCAGCAATAAAAAGTTTAACTAAAATGAAAATTGCAAGTAACCTCAATATCTTACAATCAGTGTAACACTCTTATGCTGTACTTCTCTTTCCGGTGAATACAATCCACATTATTAAATGAACTACCCAATCCTCATTCCATTTTTTTAATGTTCATGGTAAACATTATATGAAATTGAATAAATGAAAGTTTCTTCAATTACCGATTTCAACAATAAATGAAAACTGCGCCGTTTACGCAGTATACATACGCGATAACATCGAAAACATCGAAATCATTCGGATAGCTAATATAACGGCGCCTACTCCATCTAAGTATTGGCCTCGGCAACGATCGAAAGCAAATCAATCCCAGAGTGGGTGTGATACCCGTAAAATCCCAGCGTCGAAGCGGATTCCTATACTAGTCGACTCCTATGCCTCGTAGTGTAATCGCCGCAAAAGTTCTGAAATCCAACACGATTAAAAACAAATCGGCACAAATAACACCATGCTAAAATCTCTGGATTTTAGCATGGTGTCTGGATAACATCTCCCTATTGATGTCAGATGGCAAGAAGCTGGTCTGCAATCTGCACCAAAAAGTCACTCCGCAATCCACCACAAGCGCGCGTGAAAGGGGGTGTTAGGGTAACCATTCCATTTTGTAAATAATGTTAATCTACCGGTTAAGATAGGTTTATGATGGACACACTCCTAAAGTAACCTTTTCTTCATCTCTACCTCCTTCCTGCCTCGCTTCATTCCATCCTTTTCCTCTCTCTCCCTCGCTTACCCAACATTCTCCCCTCTATCACATTCTCCAGCCATCTCTTTCCTCTCTGCAACCCCTGCATCCACTTCGCCTGCCTTCTTTCCATTTCTCCCAAGAGCCTTCATTAGGGTAACTAGTAATTTCATCATCGCGCAGGAGAAGCGTCAAGTAGCCTCTGATTTTGGTCCCAACGGCTGCACGTATTTTTTCCCACTGTTGCGATAAACAACCGTACGAGAAAAGATTTGACTTCTTTCGGGCAGTCAATTTCCGTTTAAACAACTGAACGAGTGACCACACCCTCAATCGAGCACCGCCTGCCTCTCGGGACAGCGGGCACTTCAAGGATAGGTCGGAACTATACCCAATGAAAAATATTCGTGACCACATCCCCCACACCCCAATTACAACTCTGTATCTTACGACAGCCAACCCACTGCAAAACTTGACCTCTTCTTGTCCGTCACGCCCTCTAAGGGCTGTTCCATGGTTTGACACATATTGCCACATTTCGATTTACTTTTCATCACATCGTTACGGGTTATGTTAAAGAAATAATGCACCTATCAGGGGCTATACATTTCGTTTCTAACGTAACGTGCATCACATTTGCGATATTTTTCGTCCCTGAATATCCCCACGTTAACGTATCAACGCCCCTCGATATTTCTTGAACGTCAAAGGTCGATGTAGAAAAATAAACATTGCAAAGCCCGATTTCCGCTACCCCCGCGTCAATGTCTTCTTCGACAATCACACTTCACCCAATTCCAACCGAACCCGTTTCTGTGTTGTCGAACATCCAGCCCGCATACACTCCCATAGCACGTCTTTCGACCATCGTTCTTCAACCTCGATCCTCTGAGCCCTCCCCTAAAATCGACTCCAGCGGTAAAAAAAACTCTGGAATATAAATTTCTCGACATATCAATAAATGCAGATGGCCGATATACATAATTCCATGGTACATTGAAAAACATTATCGAAAACCGTCATTTATTATTTTTTAAATTATCTATGTAATTATTTCATAAAAACCATTCAGGAGAGAGATTCCACATACTTTTCCATGGAAGCGACGTAGGTTTTGTGAGACCACTCTATTCAACGGAATTCATTCAAAACTAAATCACTACGCCTTGAAATGAGTATATGTTTAATCGAACCCGTAATTTATATATTTAAACTTTATTTCATTAATACGTTTTAATTGATGGAGGAAAGAGTTGACCTTAGAATTGCCAGAACGTGTAAATTTCCACTAGTTTAAATAGCTACATGGAACCAATTTTTTGCAGCACAACATCTACTACAGAAAGGTAAAACTAATATAAGTGCTTTCTGGAAAAAAGTATTAAATTGAGGGTGAGGTGTGAGTGGAGTACGGGTGGGTCTTACTACAACCCTTGACTCAAAATTCGTCACACAATTTCCGGAAAGACAGAGATGGGAGTCGCTGGAAACACGACGATTACAAGGGAAACTATACCTGCTGGGTATAAAGAATCGTAAGAGTTCGATGTTGACTCGGGGAATAAATCTAGCCCCAAATTAAAATGTTAGGGGATATAAGACCAGGGGAGAAAGTAAAGGGAATTTAACTGCACGACCAGTCGACTTAAGTTATCCTTTCCCTGGCACAGCTCGTTATCATAACGTTAGAGAGTAAAGGACAAAACATCATACGGAAGTACTCGAAAATAAATTGTATCGAGTGAGGACATTTGAGGCTCGGCGCCTTATTTTCGGAAAGAGAGAAAATTGCGTTTGACGAAAGTTTGTGGGGTATGTGTGTGTGAAGCAGAGGATGCGAATTCTTCCAGCGAGGAGGGAGGACCGTTTCTTATTCAGTTTCTCGGACAGAGAGAGCGACTGCATCGAATGTTCCAGAGGATGTCTCTGTAGCGGCATTACTGTTGGTCAAACGGTTTGTTGCAGACGGATGTGGTGCTTGGTCGGTTAGGAACCAATTGAAGTTAGATATGCTGCGGCCGAAATCTTTCCGTAGGCCAAAATTGAGCCACCAATACAAACGAGACCAGAAAATTAGTTTGTGTACCCGGGCGGAAAAGGAAAGTGTTCTCAATGTGCCCCATAAATCAGATGCTGGTACCACCCTCGTGCACATGGGGGTGCCTTTTGTTTGCATGAAGACGCCATTGTTCGAGGGAAAAGCATTTTTATTGCCTTCAAATTTGGAAGAGATATTCGGGAAAGTCAGTCGAGGGCAGATAACGTGAGTGGGGTTGAGATAGTGGTGTAGGCAGGCCAAGTCTTCATATTTAGGTATATGGGATGGAGGATGTGTAATTCATGTGGCATCCATGGTGGCCACGAGTTTGTGTTTCGCATATGGAGATGTGATACAAGGGAATCGTGGTGAAATGGGAAACGTGTCAAACTCGGAACCTGCAAAAATTTGATTCGTCGCGTGCAATAATATCATCATTTTCAACAATAATAACAGTAATCAACACTGAAAAACGGGACTTCGGAGACCCGGTCGGAAATCATTCTGTGAACCATTTCTTGCGTGAATACGTCGCATTTGAAACGGCGGAAAGGTGGGAATGAAATTTCTGGAGGTACTCTGGTTAGATTTTGGATATGGCTCTTAAGCACTCCTTGAGGTCCTAAGAGCCTTATTCAGAACAACCAATACATATTTAGGAAAATCGCAATATCAAGAATAGTACTGCCCCTTTAACTTCAAATCCGTATTCAAAAACCGCATCGAACGGCGCTACCACCAAAAAAATTATAGTGAATATGGTAGCTAAGTTACCATGTCTAGAACTGCCTTTTTTGCGTGTCCAGCAAAAATTTTGAATTTCAAGGCGGAAGTTAACAGAACTAGCAGCGACATATGAAACACGATTTGGATTTGCGTATTAAAAGCTGTTACCACCCAGCCAGGGGAAGATTGTTTATCAAGCAATTCCGTTACAGTGATCGGCAGCAAAAAGATACTCTTGTTTCATTTGTTACAAATCTTAGTAGAATACTGGAGATTAGAGAACACCGATACCGTGAGTGTGTTGGAAAAGACAACGAATGGGAGGATGTTATAAAAGAATTCAACACACGATTCTAGACACGAAACTCGTTAACTATTAACTACAATGAAGCAATGTTATTTCTGCCTATTGTAATGTTATATTTGTCTGGTGCATTAAAATAATAAATGTAATGCTTTACTCCGGTGATTTTGTACTGTTAATTACTGTTAAGTACTGTTATTCTTATTTCAAATGCGTCAATGCGATCATCAATTTTGAGGTGTTCCTCAGAAATCCAAATGTTTTTAGTTTTTATAAATTGCCTACAAGTGTTATATTCAAAAGTTATATGTGCAAACGATGTAAAAATATACCGACGCATTTCCAAATAATTTAATTATGATTTGTTGCAAAATGACCTCAATAGACTGGAGAATTTGCCACACAGAAATAGGCTACTTATATATTAGGAAGTGTCAAGTGATAATATATACAAGGAAGAAAAGGTTAGTTAAGCTTCCATGTGGAATAGAGGGTGAAATACTGGGAGAGATAAAGGAGATTTACAACGGATAGCTTGAAGCATGTTAAATATAGTAATGTGGATTCAACTCTTGCTAATGACCTAGGTCTAACATTTACGAGTGAGATGAAATATCATTAACGAAGATATTTTATCATTCTTAAAGAGAATGATAGGCTTTATAACTAGATTTTCCTCCGGAATTAAAGTGATACAGCCTTTGATTATTATGTATAGCTCCCTACTCAGAAGTTGGTTAGAATACTCATCGGTGTGTTACTACCATTATATTGCAAAGTACGAGACTTCAATTGAGGGTGCATAAAATATGTTTTTGATAGTTGTTTTACACAAGATAAATGGGTATTGCCCACAATGTGAGAATATGTTTTATATGAAAGATTAGAAAATAGTTTTACTGATGTTTTTTGGAAGGAGTGATTTCACATATTCAATTTTAAGTTCTTACTTTTCAGTGTTACAGGCAGGTAAGAACTTAGAACAAAAATCCACAACAGAACTGACCTATATCATAACTTGACAATACAATTTGCATGAGGAGATTTCTTTCGAGACAGATATATTTGACTACAGGTGTGGATTTACAAGTGGTGTTGAAAATGTTATTGGTGAAAATTTATGAATTTGACCTGATTTTCTTACTAAAGGTGTATTTTTTTTCTCGTTCTGAGTGCGTGGTATTTGCATCAGTGTTTCTTTTAGTTTGCCCTGTAGAGTAAAATAAAATAAATAAATAAATCCGTCAGCCAATGTTTAATTTTTTAACACAGCGTTCGTGAAAGTGATCAAGGAATTCCCAGGAAAAAAAGGGAAAATACTACATGCGAAGAGAACTCGACTGAGGCAACAGGCAATATTAGTGAATGATTACAAAAATGATTTTTTCCTCCAGTGACTTCTGTGTTTTGCAAACGTTTGTAACGGATAGTTTGAGGCATGTTAAAGATAGTATCGTACATTCAACAGTCAATTAAGAGTAACGATTTCTAAGCAGGAGAGTTTTAAGAAATAATCAATTTACGAAGTTAATATTAACGTAATGAGGTGTTTACCTAAAAAATTCTAGAAGCGACTGTAGATACAAATCAAATGGAGAGCAGAATGAAACCTTGTGTCCTGAGAACACAGACTAAAGGGAACGTTTGCGGAAGGCACCCAAAATCATATGAGCATAATACATTTCTGATAGCCATGTGAGAAAGGCTGAAAACAACAGGAATAGTTATGCAAAGGACAGACATAATTAATGAATAGAAACGGCTTGATACGTTGATTTTATCCTTTTAACACAATAGTCTTGCCTTCACAAGCAAAGTATTTCCGTGGAAATAAAAGGTGGTTATGTCCTGAATATAAATGGCCCAAGGAAGGTTTTCGGAAGGCAAGCATAATGTTATTGGCAATTTATACCTATTTCTGATAACCAAGCGAGAGGAATATAACACATTTGAATCTCGTCCCGCCTCCACTCCTCCCTACGTTACCCTCATCACTTTCTAAAGCTAGATTTTTTTAGGCATCTGGGTAAGAGTGAAATTTAGAACTCCCATTTCCAACATGGCTTGCAGGCCTTGCAAGCAAGGCCTTGTTCTATGAATATCCAAGGCCGCCGTATTTTCCCGAGCTCAGTCTAAAATCCTGCGGGCATGTACATGAACGGTGACATGTTTCAATATAGCTTTGGTCATGCATAAACATACAAAGGAGAAGATTATTCCCAATCGCCCGCAAACACAGATTCATTACTTTGGGAGTGAATAAGGTCTCGTCATTTCTGTCCAAAAAAAGCTGAACAAATGAATTACAAATTCCGTTGGGAATAGAAAAGAAAAAGCGAATTGTTGTTACGTGAGGCATTTACGACGGTACACTCGCTCCATTTGCAAGCGGCTGATTCATACAGCAGACGGTCGCCTAAAATGAAGCGGCGACAGAGGACCGGAATCAAAAAATAGACGGAAGTCTACCTCCTATAGTGTCACAGGTCAAGAACTCGGTCGTCAGCCGCAAGATGGTTATTTGTCCACGCTCGGAATTGAATACGTTTTCTTTGCACACCAGAGTGAAAAATCTGGAAAGCATGGAGCACGTCGAATTCGAACTTTATGCCGACAGCCGGCCCCTCGCGAGAGACTAGCAACGGAAGGGAGTTTGGGAAGTGAAGGAAAATGTATACATGGAGGCCTTCTTGATTTAATTTAATGTAATCCGCAGTAGAAGAAAAAGGAACAAGCTACCTCTCGTTGGTAGCATACAACATACAGTGTGCAACTGAACCCCTTTTCAGAAACATTATTCCAAAGACCGAAAAAAATGAACATCTGCTTAGTCTGTGAAAAACTCCAGTGAAAGAACATATTGTTTCAAAGCTGAATATACCTTAAAAACTTATGTAAATTAAATTTAAAAAAACATTTTTTTTAAATAACATAAATATTTAAAATATATTCGAAAAAATTATACTGAAATCGTACGGTTTATCTTGCAAAATAAATTTCGTCGTCCCAGGCTTGCACTACATCGGCATGTCAGTGACAAGTGAAAAGAAATGAGAGGTAATCTGCCGAGCTGAAAGTTTCAAGGATTCGCTTTTCCCTCGCAAGCGTGGAGAATATGTGACAAAAAAAGAGAATCACCATCATAATAAAGCATTTCTCTCATTCTCGCACTCATTCCTGTGCCTAGATGTGCTAGTGTAATAAGGCCTCATGCCAAATGCTCGCGCGCCGTTTTCCGGAGTTTGTGTGGATCGGCATACACGGAGCCGAGGACGCTTCCACCGTGCTTTTCCACCTCTAATATTAAATATATACCTCGTATTGAGAGTCTCTCTTGCAACATTATTCCATGATTTTCATGGCGTACCCCTTTCCCCTCAAACCATTCAGTATAGTCTCTAATATATCCGTTTGGTGATTCGAATCTTATTAATTCTTTCAATACAACCAAACCAGCAAGCACAATCCTTTCATAGCCGCCCACTATAGGAGCATTCAATCCACAATATTTCTCGGACTCTGTCATTCCCCAGTACATAACTTCTTTTTACTGACCTCAAACACAGTAAACATTCAGCTAGGGCTCAAAATCAAGCCCTTGTTCAATTCAATCATTTTGACGAGTATCTCAATACGAAATCTGAAAAATTACACGCTTATTATCTCGTTATTTATTGCCACAGAACTTATATTTTAATAAATTCTAACAAAACTAATATATTGACGATCCAGTGTAATTGCAATTCCAAATATTTTAACGGTTTTGAGGGTATCGATATTACCAGTAAAATTTGGACTACAGGAAAGTTACTTGGACGAAGGTAAAAAATGTACTATGTCCAATACTTGAACGAATATCTTATCACATGTTTGACACCCTTCAATTGTTCCAGTAGTAATTGTTCGGGGAGACAAGCGTCAGAAATCAGTGTTCTAATAGTCCGGGATTTATTTCCGTCCATAAATTAGCTACGAGAAAACACGAATGACACTTTCGACCCGATAATTAGAGATCAAATGCAGAGAAAAAAGAACCTCTAACCAAACCCAACTTACTAAGATATTTTACTATCAGAAGTTACTTTAAACACTTGTAACTGAGGTCAGGCCAAAAATGTATTGTACTCTCGCTTAATTAATAAAATGTACTCATCACTTTTAACAGATTAAGCCCAGTGGGCCAATTCTCGTTCTCTCAAATCGCGTGATAGGGAACGCGAACGCGGGTTTTAACCGAGATTGCGTTACACCGTATTCACATTTGTTTGCGTGATCACGAACCCGACAGTGGTTTCAGCTCGACAAATCAGAGTGCTCAAGAGTACACAATGATATTCACGTTCGATTTTTCACGGGATAAGCTGCGCTTTGCGTTCCCGGATTTATCACGAGAGTCTACTACGTGATAAGTGTTTATGCGGCTCACTTCATCTATTCATGAGTGGCTAAATGGATTAAAAATAATTGTAAGGTTCTTCCAAATGACTGTGGGTGAATTGGAAACGTGGCTAGAATAAGATGGAGAGAATTTAAGGAGTTCTTAGAAGACAAAAGTTTTTGACTGTGTGCTTGTTAAGTGTCATCACTATCGAGTTAGGTTTTAGCTTCAGTCCAAAGACGAAGGTTTTAGTGTTTGGCCATAATTCGTACAGACAGGATATGCCAATAGTGTCAATAGAAATTGTGCTAAAGTAGGCATATAAGTCTTATTCGTGTATGTTTATGCGAGGGAGTGATCGATTCTATTGTGTTTGCATGTTTTCTTTGCAGTCGGTGGAGTTAATAATTCTTGTTAAAATACTCTTCAGTCAAATATTCAGTGAAATGCAGTTAGGGGAAAACTGCCTGTGTTTATAGGTTCTTCAGAGTGTAAAATAATAGCATTATTAGGTGCTACAAAGTGATAGATAAGGTGAATCCCGTGGTGTAGGAAAGCCTTAAAGTGTAGTTATGTTT
>LYUA01001472.1:366019-385125 GCA_002093875.1 Calopteryx splendens
GGAGTGGAATGGGTAGGCGTCTTTCGGAAGAAAACTTAGGCACTAAATATTTCCGAATCATGTTCTACTCCTTCCCCAATTGCATTCTTTATTAATAAAATAATTAGTTGATTGCTGTTTTACTCAATAGATAGAGGATGAATTCTTGCACCAAGAGAAAGAATGTTCCGCTTCGGCGTTCACGTCACTGCTACATGCCTCAGAAAACATGTAAAGATAGACAAGTAGAATGAATCATTTTTCCGCTAATATTCAAAACGTAAACAATTTGTTCCGATGGTGCAAAATTCAACCTTTACTTTTACTTTACTCGAGTGGAAACTAGAACTTACCATCTATCATTGTAGGACCGTGATCGGGGAAAACCTCAGACAAAATAACTCTCTGCAACGGCCTTTTCAGCCGAAGTAGTGAGCACCCTTAAATAAACAATCGTGTTTTGATATTGTCGTTTTTAAACTTACGTGCCTTCACCCGACTGCCTTCCAACTCACTTCGAGCTTTTAAAATAAAATAAATAAAACGTATTTTATTTATTTTCGAAATAGAGGAAGAGGGACTTGTTATGGTAGGGCAGGGGGGTACCGCGGTCTTGGGTGTTAGAAGTGTGGATTTGTGGAGTAAATCCAGAGGTTTTCAAGGGGGTTTGAGGTGAATTCAAGGGATCGGGTGAACCGGTTATTAATTTCTCGGAGGTGAGAGCCTAATGGAGGATTTTTTAGGTCCTGGTGGGGGGATGCATTGGTGAAGAACGAAGGGGCTCCAGTGATGCGTCGGTGGGATAAGTTTTGGAAAATAAGGAGCATTTTGAGCCTGGACTGCGCTGCATTAACCCAAATTGGATAGCCGTATGTGAGGAGGGGGTAGAGCATTGATTTATGTATGGTCAGTTTGTTGGAAAGGTGGAGTTGGCTTCTGGAGAATATGATGGGGATCAGAGCAGCTTAGACGGCTATGGCTTTGGAGATTGTTTTATCAATATGTGTTGACCAACGCAGGGCTTCGTCCATCCAGACGCCAAGGAATTTCGCTGACGGAGAGTAGGGGATGCGGGTAGTGCCATACATGATAGGAGTTGCATTTTTCCTTTTCTTCGAACTGGTGAAGTTGGTGTTCACACATTTTTGGGGGTTTATGGAGAGTTTCCACTAGCTCATCCAGGATTCCACTTCGTCCAGGTGGTCTTGGAAGTGGTCCGAAGCAACAATTGGGTAAACACTGGGAGGCTAGAGCTGTATCATCTTCGTACAGGAAGGTATGCGTATGAGGGTGGAGGGGAAGGTCGTTTATGAATAAATGGAATAGAGGGGAATAGAGGGCTTCCTCTTGGGAGGCACTAAAGGAGATAGGTCGCGTGGATGAGACAGAGGAGTAATTGAAGTGAAGAATGAGCGGTTGGACTGGAAGGAGAGTAGGATTTTAAAGATCGAAATAGGAATTGAGGTAAGGTAGAGTTTCAGAACAAGGCCGGCTGGCCAGACGCGTTCAAAGGCTTTCAGAAGGCCCAGAAAGACCACCTGCTCTTGCTTCATAACATTGTATCCGAAGGTAATAAGCTCAACCAGTCGGAGGATTTGGTGAGTGGTAGAGGTATGGGAACGGAAACCCGCTTGTCCCGGGCGGATGAGGGAGAGGCTTAATATTTCAGGTTGGAGGTGACGGAGGATTGATTTTTCTAGGAACTTGGAGAGGGAACAAAAGAGGCTGAGAGGTCGGTAACTGTTAGGGTCAGCTGAAGGTTTGTCTGGTTTCAGGATTTGGATGATTTTAGCAGTTTTCCAGGCCGATGGGAAATGGGAGTGAAGAAGACAGGCGTTGAGTAGGTGGCGAAGGTGTTCTAGGAAGGGGGGGCCAAGGTTTTTTAACAGAATGTTGGAGATGGAGTCAGGACCAGGAGCAGATTTGGGTTTCAAGGCACGGATGTCGCTGAGGAGTTCTGTGGGAGAGTTTGGAAGGAGAATAGGAGAGGGACACATAGAGATGGAGGTTCAGATGTGAACGGCTTCGTCTTCTAGTTCGGAGGGGTGATGGTTAGATAAAGTATCTTCGAGTATATCTGCAAATATAGATGCCTTTTCGGGGTTGGAAGCTGCAGATCTTCCTAAATGGAGCAGAGGTGGCAGTGGAAGGGTACGTTGACGGAGTCTTTTGGCTAGCTTCCTGACAGAGTGGTCGGAGTGAGAAAGTTTGGAGACCATGGAATCCCAAGTCCTTTTCCTTTGTTCACAAAGCGTGGAAGTGACTCTAGTAGAAGTGATCCTTAGACCCCGGTAGATGTTATGGTCTGCCGGTTGACGGGTGCGTTGCCTTAAGGATCGGGCAGCATTGCACCTTATCATTGCGTTCATGATGGGTTGAGTTAGAGGAGGTCCAAGGATGTTTTCGGGACGAGGAGGAAGTTGATCTGATTTGGTGAGATTATGAAGGGTATGAAGGGTGAGAGTAAATTCACTGATTGCGTTATCTTAGTCAGAAGTGGAGACAAATTTCTTTGTGGCCGATTTTTATTTGGACACGCAGAAAGAGTTCCAAAGTGCCGACAAACTTAACACAACAAATACCTCACTTTCGAAGTGCATCGATCCTTGTTGTCTCGCAGACCTCCCTAAAGCTGAAAATTTGAGAAGTGTAACCTAATCTCAATACCCACGGCCGCGCTCGACAGAGAAGTAACCGAGCTTCTGATAGCAGTTTAAAGATACAAGCTGATTCAAATGGGGCCGCAGCAACTCACTGTTATGTGGGTCGCTGTTTTCAAATCTACAAAATAATTCCATGGGCAGTAGAGACCTCCCTCTGGAAGTTGCGAACTACATAGGTTTTTATAGCATTTTTGGTATAGGCAGTGAGCACCCCATAGGGTATTTAGTCTTTAATCTATGTAATAACGAAGTGAGAGATAACGTTTTTAACAAGTTTCCGGTTACTCTCACTCACCTCAGACGAAATTTGGTATTGTATTCCAAAATGGATATTTTAATTCAATATTAACCAATATAGGTTGATAAAATATCGGATAAAATTAAATGGTAAAAAGAATGCTTAAAAATCACTATAATCACTAAACTTTTATGGGGCACAGCCAATGGAAGAATTATCTGGAAGCCAATGTAAGAATATTATGGAGGCCTGGTTTCATTAGACAGGGCGGTATCCTATGCAAAATATACTGAATAAAAATAGGTATACCACTGAATTTACTAGCGCTGAATACGTGTGGCACTTAGATCTCGTTTTTTATAAAATACTGGAAATTCCATGAGAGTAAAGGAGCGTGAACGTGGATTTGAATAAAATATCCCGACCGTTGAGCCACTAAAATAAAAAACACGTCAGTGCGTGCGTAAGAGTGTTGCCTAGTTGATACACCGTTAGGGTATTGATCCTATGGCCAGAGATCAAATCCGGGTGACAGCTCTGAACACACTCAAAATAGCATAAACCGTGATTTTCGCGATATTTCAGGAAGTCAAGGGAGAGAAAGTGGGCCTCATACTAATATGAGAATTCCAAGCACCGCAGGTATTACTAATTTTTATTGGTAACAGGTGACCTCTAAACTCAACTATCAAACCAACCTTCTAGTTGACTATGACAGAATGATTATACTTTTTTGCCACGACAAAGTTTAGTTTTCTTTACCCATTAGTGCAATTGGGGATCTTTTATTTTAGGAAATATTTTATTTCCGGTTTTTTAAATTACCGTACCCTGTTTTCCACTGCTGCGATAGAAAATTGTACGAGGGGAAAAGAAATCTTTGAATCATTATGTTCGGCAACGTAATTCCCTCAGCTTCTCATTGAAGCCTCGCCTACCATACGTAGTTCGGGGCAAAAAGTACTTCCTTTGTATAACAATTAATCCCAAGCAAACTCCATTTATCTACGGGGTAAATTCTGCATGCGATCTTCCTCGTTCAAGCGACTTACACTTTAAAGAGTTCCAACATTTGTGTGACGCTTTCTGTGACTTTCAACGAAACGAGGAGCTTTTCTCTGGAGCATCTCATTCAGTTCAGAAACTAGGTCCTTCGTAGGGGCCAACATTCTTGTTCAAGTGAACACTAATCGACACCCCCTCACAACTCTCCTCTTAAAATATCCCTCCCAGTGTTTCCCCACCATCTTTTCGATTCGGGACCATTTCGGTGGACCAAAGGTTTCTCTTCTTCCGGCGGTGACAGAGCATAGAGAGCATTGGATTGCTCCATTCCACCGAGCGGATGCGATCTCTCGATTCCGCCCTCGCCATCCTCCCTCTTTGAGATTCCCACAGGACCCCTCCCAGCCGGTCCATGACAAAAGCCACAACCCACCCACCCCCACACGGGTTGCGACATCCCACTCTCTCCTCCACGCTTCCTTCCTCGCGATTTTCGGTGCAATCCCTGGGTCCCGTTCGTTTGGCGGGACTCTCCTTTCCGCGAACGCCCATTGTGCGTGTGCGCCCAGCGTTCCTCCTCGGCGTGGGAAGCGCCAAGGAAGACGCTCGCGCGTTCTTCCCACGCCTCAAGGGAAGGGGAGACCGGCCTTGCGCGCACACTCCTCGACATCTTCTATCTCCCCCGTTCCGATCTCGATGGAAATCTATCCCTCTGCATTCAATTGGTGGAGACCCTAAGGGAGCTTCCGATGCGTGAGGGTGAGAGGGCGTCATTGAATGCAGTGGACGTCACCACGTGCAGGTGGCTCCGACGAAAAGGAGCGAAAGGTGAACTATTCATAAGCAAGGGTTGGTACTAGTGTCTCGGTACCAACAAGTACCTAGTTGTTTTGCCCTAGGCACTGGCACCCAGGCACCTGTAACAAGATTTAATTATCTAGGTATTCGTGCCGAAATACCATTCGTGTCCTTGGTATAATCCCCAGATTAGTACACACATCCGCCGTGCTTTTCGCCATTGTAAATGGAAGGAATGGTGAGTCAAAGTAAATTCAGCTGATCCCAAATATGACACTTTGCACTCAATTTGAGATCGCTCGAAACACAAACGCTATACACATATATTTGACTGGTGTTTTTTTCAAGTGAAACACGTAATCATTGAGAAAATTAATTATGAGTATGCTCCAACCGTTCCTAAACAGAGAGGCTAAACAACACCAACGAACCCTTGTCACAGATATTTCACGATTATTTGGCTTTTAGGTCATATTTCAAGGACACGTAACTTTAATTCTTGTTCTCTTTTTGTTTGCAGGGGGATAAATACTATGCGAAGCCTTGCTACCATTTTTTCTTTTAAGATTAAACCAATTCACTTCAAGCACATTATCAATTGCGATCATGTGCATAATGAATGTCACGATAATGTGCACTAACTAATGTTAAAGGATTTACAGTCAACTATTCTTCTGAATGAAATACAAATGAATAAGATTTAAGGTTGACAATGGAGAGAGTAAGATTGTTTGGTTGGTGTGATTCTTATTTTTTCTCTTCATAATTGGTTTTGGCATGTTCCAACAATCATTATTCTTAAGAATCAGTTTTCCAGTATTCCTTCCATTTTCTTCATGGTCTTCCTTTTTTTCTCTTTTTCTTTGCAGGGTATTCATCCTTTGTTCTATCTGTCAATTTGGTTTCTTCCACTCATTTTTTTGTGTTGGTTCAACTTTTTCTTCAGTTTTTAGTTCAGTTACCAATGCTCTGAATTTGAAACTTTTTTATTCTTTTTTTCAGTGTTATTATCGCGTAACGTTTTGTTCCGCAGAGTTCCTCATGGTTTCATTTTGGCTAGAATGTATTTCCGGCCTTGTCCTATTTTTGGCTCTCTGTTACATTATTTAGTATAGGTTAGATCGCTATCTTGTAAATATTTTATTTACTACCAGCTGCCATTTTAATTTGTGGCTTAAGAATAAACTCGTCCTTGGCCACGCGGTTCCCATATTTTAGCTGGGAACCGCAAATCAACTTGTACATGCTACGAAGCAGCGCCTGGATGCGTTCACTTTCCCGTCATCCGCCGGACGATCTAATTACAAACCGGAGATTTTAATCATTTCGATGCCCCAAAACCCATTTATCTCTGCTACTTCTCTGACCGCGAAAAAGTAAACTCTATTGCTAGGCAAGGATCTTCATCACAGGTAATTAAATTCGATAATTCGCGAAGCTGAATTACCTATGAAAACAAAAATTTGGCATTTCACGTCTAAATGACGGAATATCCGTATGTAAATTCCTCGTACCAAAACCCGATTTATTTCTACACTTTTGCTTTCATTTGGTCACTTAGATTTTGGTTACTTTGGTTATTCGCTCACTTAGATTTCACATTTCAATGTCAAGGACAGAGTTTCCGGCGTGTGGATTGGACCATAACCCCACCACACCCCTTAATGTCCGCATTAATGATCACATAGCCTCTTGCAGGCACTCTTCTCTGCCAGCCTCCCTCCCAGTTCAGAAGAACGATTCCCTTCAACACCTTAATTTCGATAATAGCTACAATGTTTCTATTTTTTCTTCCCACCACCCACAATTTTGTATGAGACAAAAATATCCCATACAAAAAATCAGGCTTTCCAATGTGAGAAATCATAATTGAGCAACATCTTTACTATATTTATTTTAAAATTAATCCAAAATATATTTAGAAAACATATGAATAATTGTTTAAATGAAAATAAACTAATTTTGAATGAAAAACAAGTATGTTATTAAGAAATATAGAGGAAAATGTGAAAAACGTGGTTATGGATTCTCCTTTTTTTACAATTTACACACCACAACACATTTTGATCTTTAACTATGCTCTTTTTACAAAGGATTTCTTACCATTTTCGCAAGTATTCTGACTTTTCCCTTCCTTGCGTTTTGCACGTACCTGGCAACGCCTTCTTTTCCTTTCAAAACATGTGAATTTACGTGTGAAATAGATTTAATAATGGTCAAGGGGAGGTGGGGTGAATAAGATACGACACACGAGGAAAAATAGCAAAGATGTGTATGGATATAAACGTAGAGTCACAATCCAAACAGAATCTGCGCATTGGGGGAAGATCATAATGAGTTGTGATTACCTGAAACCTATATGGGACAGAAATGTGCCACCGTCATTCTACGTTAAAATACTAAATAAAAATAACTATTAAGGAGGGGGGAATCAAAATCAAACAAATAAAAGGCATTAATAGGTAATATAAATTTGTGTATTCTCCGTAATTTTTGCGAAAAATTACCTAAATTATGTACTTAAATTTAAACTTTTGGTTACTGGGTATTGTGTGTAAGGGTGAAATGAGTAAGGACATCCGTGCATTTAGGGTAGAGCCGTCTAGAAAGAACATTACTGAGGCTTATCTCATGAGGAATAAATGTGTAAAGTGATGTAACACCAATGGTGGCCATAATTGTGTGAATTGTGAGGGAGGGAAATTGAATTAAGTCTGACATGAGGGTAATGAGAGGAGTTGAATGCGTAATAGATCAATACTCATTAAGACTGAACTGCATCTAGGGAGGAATCTGATTGCAAGAAAGAGCGGGAAAAATGAATTGAGAGTAAATATACAAAAGCCGCATGGAAATAAAGTAATAATGCAGTATGAATATAAGGCTATGCTTAACTTAAGAATTCACATGCTTAACTCGAATCAGGCCGAATGGGAAAATGTATCAAAAATGAAAGTTTGGGAAGATGCTTAGGAGTGTTCTAAAGGTACGAGTGTTTATTACGCTGGAAGTGTGAGCGGAAAAGGAGTGGTCGGGAGAATGAAAGGTGATGACTGGAGGAATGAAGAAAGGAAAGAATCTGTGAGCGCAAAGAATGAGATATTCAAAGGATGATTCTTCCTAAAGGTGTAGCAGCTCGGAAGATAACTTATGATGTGTACAAGCGGAAATGGAAAGAATGCAAGAATTCCGTGGAGGAAATTAAGGAATAAATGTGAATCGTAGAGTTAAAAGAAATTCAGAATAGCTTGGATGGAAGCAGGAAGCTCTTTTGGAAAAGGGTAAAAAAAAACCCAAAGACTGGGCAATGGAATGAATGCAATAAAGAATCAAATTGGTGATATTTTATGAACTTGGAAATAGATATTATTGGAGAGAGTATTTTGAGGATTGGTGGAACGTAGTGTAGAGCATGAGATTGAGCCAAAGCTCGATTCATTACATTATAATAATTAACGCAGGGAGTCAGACATAAGTGAAAATGAAGTTTTGACAGGAACTAGAATTTGAATAACGAAAAAAGCTGCAGCTGTAGATGGCACATTTACGGAAATAACGCATTAAGGAGGCAAGTTAATATTTCTTCGTCTTTGCGACTTTCTTAATTTATGTTTTCAAACTTAAGCTGCACCGACAGATTGGAATAATTCAATAATTGCAGCTTTGTATAAAGTGAAGGGCAGTAACATGTAATTTATAAATTATACAACAGTTGGTCTCTTCATCATGCCGGGAGAAGTGCTCGCTAATATTTAATGGGAAGATTGCCCATGGTGCATTTATGCTATGGGAACTAAGGTTCATTTGCTCGCGCTTCTGCAAGTACGCATGCATAGTTTTCAAAAGAAAAGGAAATCTTGGAAGGTTTTGAAAGAAGATGAGTGAATGAGTAGCTTTCGAATGCTATAAAAGCGATCCACGCACAGATTAAGGCATATGTAAGAGTGATTGGGGTTTAGATTGACTGGTTTGAAATAAGAAAGCGGCTAATGAAAGATGCGTAATGTCAACGTGGCTTCCTTGGATCAGGTGCAATCAAATTAAATTTTTTTGTTTCATTTTACACACTAAGTTTTCACCTTATTTCGCTATTAAACTCCAGTTCTAGCAAAGTTCAAGAACAATATTTTTAAATTTCACATAAATTTTAGTTTTAAATGTGTGTCACGAGATATTTCCTAAAGCTAAACTATAAATTTACTACAGATTCTAGGAATGAATTAGGAGCATTTTCGATGTTACCTTTTCGCCGTGGTGATTTTTATAATCACTGATCGAAATTATATCAACATTTTTCTAGCAATTATCTTGTGAGTTCACGAGACTTTAATTTTTGGTATTTTACTGACCAAAGGAAAATACAGAAACATTGTATTTCTTTTACAAACCCGCTTATTATATTCTCTACGGACGCGAAACATTTATAGATGAAAAGAAATGGGAGAAATTTTGGAATTCTTTTCCTTGAACCCAGAACTCGAACGTCGACGGCCCTAGTGCTATGGAATATCTCGGAGGCTCGGACTAGGGCGACCTGTTTTAGTTTTTTCAAGTGCTTTGGTAAATAATCGTCAATCTAACCCTACGGAGAAAAAAAGAAATTTCGAGGATTTTTCAACAAAAAGTGAAGTCCTTTTTTTTAACTATGAAAAAGGTTCGTAAAAACAAGAGAAGAACAGGAAAGGGGAAGAAAAAGAAAAACTGGAAACCAGGAAACCAAGAAACATTAATTTTATTGTGATGGACACACAGGCACGGGGAAGGTGTGGAGAGTGGGAGTACCTCCACTCCATGGTGGCAAACTTCCTGAGCGGGCTCTCCTCCACTCAAACGGACTGTAACGAGGCGTCAAAACAAACAAAGAGGAAACTTTCTACCTACGTTAACGACGTGAAAACATAACTCGAACCACCCGGGATCGTCGAGATGGTAAAATTACACGGAATTCAATAGACCGCACCCTCCCCCACCAGGTGACTGTTCACACGTGCCCTACCGCCCCCCTCACCTCACGTGATTGGCGGACGTCCCATAAAAGAAAGATTGGTTTTAATTTGTATGTGAGCCACCTTTTCCGTTGAGATTGTAAATCACGCGAGGGGAATGACGTATCCTTGAATCTGTATTTTAAAGGTACATAATTTAGTCATTGTGGTTAAACCTGCCAATGTTGTGTTAGAGCTGTATTATTTAGAGCTGTATATCGTGTACATCAACGTACAGGAATCAAACCTTCGTGAATGATTGAAAATGTATATCTTTTCCCCTCTAAGCGCTCGAGCAAAAAAATGTTCATAATTGCGTTCCCCATCAGGACAATGAATTTTAACGAGAAATTGGGAAAAGAGTTGGAGAGTTGTCAAGTAGAGATTCTGGCTTTGAGTTAAGTAAAGTTAGAAAATAAGAAGGATAATGATAACAAAAAAGTGAGAACATAAATCAAGAGATTACAAAAAGATGCACAGGGGGAAGTAATGGCGTAGGACTTGTTTCTTAAAAGAGGTTTGAAAAGCATATAAATATGGAATTTAAACTAAAGTAGGTGAACGAGTCACAGATTAATCTAAAATAAATACCAGAGGATACACTATCGATAGAAGTGTACATATTCAATACAATTACCGAAGATTAAAAAGTTAATAAGGCACGTGAACAGTTATCAGAAGTAGGAATGCCAGGAAAATGGGAAAGGAAAAGTAAGAACTATAATATGGGCAGCAAGTGGTGTAACTGAACGAGAAAAGAATGAACAAATTGCTGGAGAACTCGAACAGGGAAAGAAAAATGACCGCGGAGAGACGGAAGTACCTTTCTGTTGAGAAAATAGCCACTGGATATTCAATACTTGGCTAAAGCGCCATATAAGAAAGCCTCACTCCGGAAAAAACTCATCTTTAGAGACCTCTAGAGATAGCACACACAAACATTACCACTTAATTAACTAAAGATTTAGGAATAGCATTAAAAATACACAGAAACTTTCTCTATCAGACACTGATCAAGGTTTAATAAAGGCGGGGTTAGTAACTAGTTTTAAACCAGTTAAAAGTAAAATACTGTCCTCTAAAAAAGGTTCCGAATCATTTAAAAGAGCATGAAATAGTTTTTTTCAATAAGATATCAGATAAGAAAGTAGAGCATTAAGCAAATTAAAACTAAAAAGATATTTTACAAAATATCTGGTATCCGGTGACAACTTAAATAGCTGAAACCTTGTACGTTTAACAAATGTTTTGGAAAAGTGCGTTTTAGTTTTCATTTGATTGTTTATCTTCCACTAGGTCTCGCCGGATACGGTTTCCTTCAAACTATATCAGTAAATAGTAACAAAGGAAACGAATGAAGGATGGAAAGATATTAAGGTTAGTATTTCAAAAACCGTAAACGATGCAATGGAGAAGAGTGAAATCGCGAAAAATGAAAAGAAATGTGTAACACAAGAGATGATACGTAAAATAGAAGAAGGAAGAAAAGGAGAAATGACGACTCAGAAATTGAAAGAGAGAATTACCGAAAACTAAATAATGAATTGAGAATAATAACGGATAAAGAAAAAGAGAATTGGATATAATTGAAATGTGAATACAATTAAGTAAAATTAAGGAGGGGAAAGTTTACAAATGTACAAAACTGATCAAAAAGCAACCATGCAAAATCATTAAGAAAGAGATGCCGAGGGAGATGGGAAAAAGTACTACAGAAGAGACTCATAAATAATATGGAATGGGTGCACAGAGTAATCGTATTATGCAAATCACTCGGGGGAAATGGGAGATAAATAATTGGAGAGGGAGACTGAAAGTGTTGAGGGCAGTGGAGGGGGTCAGTATAACTAAGGAAGAGCGAAAAAGCAGCGATAGAGATTTAAGTAATGAAAAAGCAATATGATGAGACGACACTTCTGCAGAGCAAAGAAACGCCTTGGGAGAGAGATTAGACAAAGATTTATGTATGTACTCAATAACATGCATGAAAAATTAATATGGGCGAATAAAGCCCTCAAGATTACAGTGGTCCCGTTAACAAAGAAAAAATATATATTAAAGACTGTAATGATATTATAAGAAAAAAATATTATTTTTAATCATGTTGTAAAGGGTGTGACTAGAATAACATTAAAAAGAATTGAAAGAAAATTTAAGGAGAGCCTCTAAGAAAATCAGTTTGATTTCGGGAAAGGTAGGATATCTAGGTCCGCAAGTCGCTGATTATGAATTTCAGCAGAATGAAACATGGAACCTAACATAGATATATGTTTGATAGACTAGGGAAAGTCTTTCTACAGAGCGAAATGCAGTATGCCAATGAAGATAATAAAAAATAGGGATGGACTGGTGAGAGAGAATTTTTAACTAAGGAATTGTTTTAAGGACAAAAATTAATACTCAGAATAATTCTTTAGTGAAGACGGAAGAATAAGGTTCAAAGAGGGGAGTGAGACAAGGTTGCTACTTGTCCCTAGCAATATTCAATATCCACAGAGATGAACTGATCAAACAAGCAAATAAATATGAGAATGGAATAACATTCGGAGTGTAAACAATGAGTAATATTAAATACGCAGATGATCACCCAGTCAGGGCAGATGAGTGAAGGAGAGCTACATAAAAATTTTGGATAAAATAAACCCTCAGCTCCCATACGGCAACGATGAAGGTAACACGCGATGAACAATATAATGCATTTAATATTTAGGCATTCAACTGAATAAATCGTCAGCCAAGGCCTATACAATGCTACAAGATTGGCATTTTCGAGCTCAACTTACTAAGTTTTCAGTAGAAAAGGTCCTTTTTTTATAAATATAATCATTGTTTTTATCGTCCTAGTGTATATCATGATCATATCCGCCTACAGCCGGTTGAAAAACCATTAGGGCCGAGAGAGAGGTGGACATGGCCCCGATTGAGCCCTCAACATTGCCAATCGACCCAAATTGCCAATCTTTCAAAAAACCCTCCGGGCGTGGACCTGCTTCACCATGACGTGGTAGCGGTTCCATTATGTCAAGGACACGGGACTTCTGGCTCCCTTGAGACGACAAGGAATCAGTGTGAGGCTAAAAGGGCTTGGGCTTGGCATTTCCTGATGATATGATTTTATTTCAGTAAGGAAAAAAATTATTATTAAAATTATCTTAAATCTCCTCTCCATCAGAACGAAAATATAGTATTTTATAGAGAAAGAGAAAAAATTAGCAATACGTACATTAACGTAAAATACCTGCCCATTCAAATGTCTACAGTAAATCTCCATATCAACAACTTAATACTACCCTGCAAACCACTGCGAAGGTGAGAGAAAGGAATGTTGTCATGAGCCAGGAGATTTATCATTTTTAGCATTTCGTGAATCATTGGTATTACAATTGATGAAAGGGCTCATAATTAGTAATGACAATGGAGTAGAAATTTGCATAAAATCAGCGCTCACAAGCAATATGATTCAGCACTTCGCCACATCGACCCAAAAATTGCCTCCGACCGCAAAAGAACAGCAGGCCGTAAAAATTGATGTGAATTGATGTGAAAAGATGGGAATTGAACTACAATCGGAGTGAAAAAAATGAGTGATATTAAATACGCGGATAATCACCCAGTCAGAGCAGATGAGTGAAGGAGAGCTACATAAAAATTTTATGCAGAAAGAGAAAAAAATAGCATTACGTAAATTAACGTAAAATACCTGCCCATTCAATGACCGAGGGGTGTGGTGGATTTGACTGGAAACATAGCACCCAGGCAATGAGTGCTATCCAACTAAAACGACAGCACGGGGAACACTAAAATACGCCTCGAGTCGGCCGAGAACAATACCAATTGCTGGCTAAGAAGATGCTTGAAGTAGGAGTAGGACTCACAAGTTAACCCACCCATTTACCTCGGTATATCCGGGCTTGGTAGCAGCGTGGACGATAACTTGCATTTTAGTCTCCTTATATTCACACTGTTCTCTTAAATTCTCGTTCACAGTTCCTACTAGTACTGAAGAACGTCGAATTAGGAAATAACTACAGCACGTTAATTCCACTTTATTTACGGAATGTACGTGGGTTCATATTCATACTATTTATTATGCGACGCAGAAAAACTTCTAAAATTCGACATAAGGCAAATGTACGTAGAATTTCTTAAAAAGAACGTCTATGGATGATTACTTCCATACTAAAATCGGAGAGGGCCTGCCGGGAAAAATAGTTTGTTCTCAAACTCACCGGGAGGACCGAATTACACGTGCAAGGACCATTACTGCATTCGTAAAGTACACACGTAATTCGTGTTATCATTTCAAAGATGAACGCGAGGGGTTTAATTATAATCAAAATATTTACCCCAACTGCCTCGTCACTACACCTTGGGTCAACTCCAAAGATACTAAGCCGGAATGCCTCACAGATGACGTTAATATTGATTCATATTATTTATGGAGCTCTTCGGCTATATATATTGGCAATGAATACGGGTTGCTGGCCTAAAATAAACAGCTGACAATTTCATCCTTGGCCAGTTTTTTTTTCGTTTTTCAGTTTTTGCGCCCCCTCTTCAGCGGCGCGTAATTCACGCACACGGCCTGGGGCAAGGTGGGAGGGAAGGTGGAAGGGACGGGCAAGGAGGGAGGGAGGGTGGAAGGGGTGGGCTTGGTGCTCGGGCGGAAAGGGTCGGAGAGGAGGGGTGGCAGGTGGCCGCTGGTGATACCACCTGAATGGCCGCGAAAGATTTCCACGCTGAGTCACGATTGCATCAAGCCCTCCGAACGAAGAGGGGTGCATGGTGTGGGGTGGGTTTGACTGGAAACAGAGCACCCAGGCCAGCACGAGGAACACTAAAATACACCCCGAGTCGTCCGAGAACAATACCAATTGCTGGCTAAGAAGATGCTCGAAGTAGGAGTAGGACCCACAAGTTAGCCCACTCATTTACCTCGGAATATCCGGGCTTGGTAGCAGCGTGGATGATAACTTGCATTTTATTCTCTTTATACTCACATTGTTCTCCTAAATTCTCGTTCACAGTTCCTACTCGTACTGAAGCACGTCGAATTAGGAAAAAGCTACAGAACGTTAATCCACTTTATTTACGGAATGTATGTAAATTAAGTACCAATTTGCATTAAATAAATGAGATTAAATCAAAAATGAGGATAATAGCCAGTGGGGAAAGGAAGAAAGAAAATTCTCGTATAGAACTAGGGATGAGGTGATTATTTTGAATATTTTTTTTACTTTCTCAGCAGACTAGGCGGGGGCGTATCAGCAATAGGGATATAACATGTAGATCGACGCAAGCAATTAGCTGAATAACCGATTGCCATCTTCAAATAGCACTACTACGCAAATAATTAAACTTTACTTAGAAAACTTATGAAAGGAGCTCAGTTACTGACGGCAGTGAGACAATAGCAACAGCAGATATCTAAGTGTGCCATGTTCCAACATAAGTACCATCCAAGGGCTTGCGTCCACGATTCGCAGGCAAGGACGGTAAACAACGTAAGAAGCAGTCGTGGGCACCGGCAGGTGGAGGCTTAGGGTGACTCATGTCATCCCCCATAGAAGTCCAGCTCTTACTTAAAGAGTCACTCCGTTATCCCGGTCACTTAAACCTAAAAAAAAGTGCTGGAAGAAGATGTCGTCCTTTCGTAGGTAAGTGGCAGGGGGAATGGATGGCAGAGATGAGAAGGGAATATTGTTTTCACCCGCACCCTTCGATGTCAATCTCCCGGCGCTAAATTTAATCGATTAAAATATGGCGATAGTGAATATCAACGAAAATAAAATGAACAGAAGGTGTGGCCAATGTGTTTTTTGAGGGTAAATGCATCACTAACCCCAACCAATCACTTGATGCACACATTATGGATGAAGGATACCGCCTTTAAGAAAAGGGTATTTATTTCGCATCCCGTAGAAAAATTAAATGAGAAAATTAAAGGAGAGTTGTAACTTCGTTTTGGTGAGGCCTCATTAGGATCATGGGCATGCTTTCGGTACCCATTGGGTGCTAATCACGGAAATAGATAAAGATATAATAAATTAGATAGACTTTTAATAAAATTGTTTGGATAAAAATATCCCAGTTTTATATGAGAAAATCAGTATGAGAGTCCCTCCAAACACAACGAGAGCAGGCGAGAATACGCCTTTTCAAAAGGTACGGTAGAATAGAGGTCACATGTAACACCGAGAAAATAAATAGGGCCCCAGACCGTAGCTGTAATTCGTACCAATCTGAAAAAATAAGGGAAAGTTATTCTAACAAGAACATATTTAATTACCGATTTTCCCTTACTCAATTTGAAATCACAATAAAATCATGGTTGAGCCTCTCAATTACTTTATCCGAAGAACCGAGCTGCATTCTGAGATTCACATTTCGAGCAAAACATTTCCACCGAATTAACATAGTAAAAATGGTGCCCTACCACACACATTAACATACAGCCGTGGTGGCTCTCAGTTGAGGACATAGATGTACAAGTCTAGGGTAAACCTACGACAAATAGGATAGGAAAACCAATTGCACACATTCTGTGGCAGATTAGTCTACTGAAGGCACCAATGGATGCCATGGAAGGGGAGAAGAATGATGAACACGACACGTGAATGCCGTGGAGCAAGATGGCCACGCTTCGTACCCTGCGAGCCACCACGAGGTCGTGCCATTGAGTGTGAAGTCATTAGAGTAGTTGATGAGTATTGTTATTCCACTTCAATTCACTTTCGGGGGTTTTCAGTTTTCGGCCACAAAATATTCTGCTGCTTAGGTCGCGAATTGTGCGAATGAAAAAGATTCCTTATATCAGTGTTTTCAGCAGAGTATCTCTCTCAAGTTCTCGTCGTAGTCTCGCCAATTAGTGAGACGGAAAGAAACAATTATTTCCTCTGTGCCGGAAGTATAGTAGATTTATTAGCATTTGTAAAATATTTTATGTCGTGTTGGCAAGCTTCGTACTTCCAGTGGGTCCCAACACAAGCTATAGAATAACAATTTTACCTACCTCGTCTATACCTATTACTCACGAAATGGGCAGCTTTTCCCTGTATTCTGTTTATTTACAAAGTAAGATCAAACTTAGTGTAGGTATATTACATTACGCTTATTAGTGAATATAAAAATTTTGCGTCACCGTAATCAAATATAAAAGAACTTAAATTGAAGGTTACAGTGCGTATACCTTGTATGTTTCAAGAAGAATGGATAAAATATGATGGGCAGTGAATAAAGACTACTATAGATAGAACAGAACATTAGAAAATTTTACTCTAGGTAGGAAATGAAGAAAATTACTGATGGCATTTGAAAATGCCTGAAAAGGTGGATGAAGGAGATATTGAGAGGTGATGAGATGTTGAAGGCTGTGATCAAATGGGGACCATTGAGTAAGCGGGGAAGAGGGAGGAAGAGGCGTTTGAGAGGACACGAAGGCTATTAGAAATTATGCAGTGCTGAAAAAGGAAGTAAAAGGAAGGGCTAACACGAGTTTAGGCTAGGTAGGTCCATGAAATTGATAATAATAGTTATTAGGGACCAAACAAAACCAATCGTTGGCACGTGGGAATGAGGATGGAGAGGTGGCTAGTGTCCTTCCTTTATACCAAGAGAGCCTCGTTAGAATCACGGCGGTGGCAAGATTATTCTGAGGAATCCTGATTCCTAATTTGGTACCTGGAGAGCACCTGAAGTACCTACTATTTCCATCATACGGGACGATAAATTTTGACTATTCGGAGGTTTTTGTTGAGATAAGCTAATATCTACACCGTGTTTGTCCCTGCCTTTCCTTAATTCTCTGAAGATTCTACACCTGCCAAACTATTCCCTTATTCCTCATGACGCAAATCACCTACGCTATCGGTCGCTTTCCCCAAAAACAAATAGTACTTTAATACGTACAAACAGAAACTCAACGATTGATAATGATTGATTATGACTTATGATAATTCGGTAGGAAATGTCGTCGCTAGTTCTAAACGATGAATGGAAATGCTCAACCGGAAAGTTACACCTGAAAAAGTGATGGTGGATTCCAAAAACGAAACCGGAAGGCTCTCGTTTACTAACAAATTTTATTCCAGAGCCCTTTCTCTCTCTATTTCTATCTTACAGCTCCAAAGGCTTAAAACAAACAAATGGACCGATACACTCACAAACATAATGAATTCCATTAACTATTTTGCCGCCAACACAATAAGTCGAAGGACGAAATTCACATAAGCTAGATTTAAATTGCTTATAAGTATTCTTCTATGTAAAACAAAAACTTCAATATTATATTTAGCTATAAATACTGTGTTCTGAAAACAACCAGTAGGAAAATCAGGCTTGTTTCTGGAATTATTGGAAAACGAAACGGTTTATGAGCAACGGGCAGAACTGTGGCATCGCCCTTATTTCTCCCGAAATTTAGAATGACGTTAATGGTTCAAATTCCCTCACGAGTTTTTTTACGATAAAAAGAATGGAATTCAGCCATCACCCGAATCTGACAGTCAATAAGTATAATGAGTAATTTTTGTTTTCAACGACCGGGCTTGATTAAATCCTTGATTGTTCTTCTGTATCTGAAATTTTAATGCAAAGATATCCCACTAAATATCTCACGCTAGTGTGTCATAAAAATGAATATGATTGTGAGGTCAAGGAATTAGTGCATTTTCATGGAACCTCCTTTGTCCTACCATCAAAATCGGTGTGACGCATTATCTTTAATCAAAGCCGGTTTGTGTCTTGGCTGATATGCTTTCCGGAACAAAAAATATGCTTCTCCTGGCATTATTTATGTGATCACAGCATATTCATCAATAGTAATATATGACCTTTAACCAACACTTTGAGCGTCGGACATTTTTACATGCTATGAATGCCAATAAAAACCTTGGTATGAATTCCTTCCGGGATGTTTTTCCTTAAACCCTTGACAACATTTTAAAAAGATCACATTTGGTGTTTAGTCTAAGATCCCTTAACGATTAGATGCAAATTATTTTGGGCAATCTTCTCGGTAATCACAACAATTTGAAGTAGAATATCATTTATGAAAATACTTTTGATGTCCCACAACTTAAAAATTATCGTATTACACGAACCGGGATTTAATAAATTTACCAGTAACACCTGAAGTCAGCTATAAGCAATCAGCATAGTCAAGTCAGCATAAACCAATTTCCAAAACATGAAAATGACATAAATTTGCTGAAGTATGAGGGGATCGTGTGTGGTATTTGTTTTGCATGTGCTCCATGTAGTATTAAACGTAGTTGCGGGTATAGTGCTAGCATGTGACGCTTGTGGCATTGTGCATTATTGTTGCATATATCCATTTCTGCGTTACATGACCACCCTTTGAGTATTGTGTGCATTTGACCTTTGGTGCATGCCTGGTGTGAACTCAACCCCTGCCACACACCACAGTGGTGGCTTGCA
>LYUA01001473.1:26840-51444 GCA_002093875.1 Calopteryx splendens
ATTTTCTATTTCTTTTTATTTATTTAACCAATCTGTGTAACAGATTTAATTGTCATTTACTAATTCACAAATTTTTGTAGTTTGAGGTGCAATCATCCATACATAATCCCTAATGGGAAGTTTTTCATAGTCAAAATATTTTAGTAGTTGTGCTTATAACCAGCTAAATTCCTAGACATTTAATTGGTGGTATTTATAAATGCCATAGTAACTTGAGGATTGGAGGAAATATTGCAATTATATTTTTATACTGTTATATGTTTATGAAAACTTAAGTCAGAAAGTTATATGGTGTATTTTTCTTAAGATGCACAAATGACATCTGTATTTACATATTTTGTATTTGTTTGTCATTAATACTCTTTTATCAGTTACTTGCACTGAAAAACCTTTATCAAATCATCCAGTATTGATTGAAATTTTAGCATTGATAAACTTTCATATTTCTTAGGCTTCATCACTTGAAGGGAAGCAAACATGGGTGAAAAAACTTAGAGAAGTTATTCAAGAGACCTATTTTAGCGGTGCCTTGCCTCTTAGCATGCCAAAGAGTCCTGCCAAGCTGAAACCTGGCAGCCAGAGATCAAGCAGGTATTGTACCAAATATTTTTGGTTGCTTTTCTATAGTTAAACTGTTCACTCTTGCAAATTGGATAATTTATTATTGCATAGTTATCAGTTTAGTTTTCTGTAAATGGTGAAATTTAATATTACTGACTGGGGTTCATGTAGAAGAGAGAAGTATTTTATTATTTAATACTTCATATTGGCAGCAGTTTTATTTTTTTTAATTTTGTCACAAATTTGGCCCATTTTAGTAGGCTAGAACATGATCAAGGAATTTGGCGTGAGGTGATTGACATCATGTTGATGTGGAGATTTTTTTTCAGTATTTTGAGCAAATATCAGAAGAATCAAATGGTGGGAAAAGGTTTTTTTTCAAATGACTATTGATCAGAGCTTATTCATGTATTTGTTATGTTTACCTAGCTTGGGAATTTGTCTTCGTCTTTCTATGAATTTTTCCAAATCTGAATTTGTCAGTTTCTAGGAAATTGTATGCATATTCGAATGTGCTTCGTTGATTATGTAGCAATTTCTTCGGTGGTGTTGACGTCTTTTTTTCAGAGGTCTAACAAAACTTCTATTAGAATTTAGGTCTGTAAAATCCTTTTGCATAAAAACTGGTGAACTTATTTTTTCACGCTTCAGAAAGAAGAAAACCTGCCTAGGTCGGTGAATATGGTCACTCCCGTGAGTTTCTCTTTCCCGTAGTTTTCAATTTAGGTATTACGTTTGTTTGAAGGTATTTGTTCTTGGATGTAGATGCGGATTTGTGAGAGAAGAAGGGACTTCCTCTGAAAAGTGTGGTCGCCAGCAGCGGTTGTCAGTTGCCTTCTCCCCATCCCCCATTTACCACCCCGCCCCCCTCTCCCTCAGCTTACTTCCTTCCGCCCCCAAGCAGGAAAAATTGGGTTACACCTCGCGCCTTCCTTGTGCTCTCAAATTTATCGGTTTTAAACCGCATCCTCTCCTTCGGAAGTCCCTGTTGACTCCAGCGTCTGCTGCGTGCTTACATTCGGAAGTAGACCCCGGTAATTACCTAGTGCCACCGGTGAATCTTTGCAAACGTGACCTTTTACTCCGAATGGTGCCAACTGCCTTCGAGTGAAAAAGGTTCCGACAAACGTTGACGTTTCATTGCTGTCATTTCGTTTCCATGCTGTGACTGGAGCTCATTAATACATTTTGTGAAAAATATCGTATTGGTGATAAGTGAGGAAAAATCCAAAAATGGTTCCTACGGATAATGTCGCCAACTATTATTATAATCGGATGAAAGTTTGAAAAAATACAATAATTTTCGCCTTTTCTTTATAAAACTAATCAAGTTCTTTAATTCGTTAAATTAAATTGATCTTTCATCGGGCTCTTTGCATACCCTGAAAAGATCGCTAGATCGAATTTCTTTTGCCACTACTGATTTGGTATGCACATTTATTTGCTTCTCTGGATACTTGAGACGTCAACCAAATCGTTTTATTGTAGGTGTATTTTGCCAGAAATGATGCCCAAGAGCAGGAATCATGTTTTATTGAAGATTCTCCCCTTCAGCGGGAAGTAGCGTGCTGTGGCACCTGGTAACTCGGTTTAATTTGAAAAAGTCAATCCCATATATAGAAGGGTTCTATCGACCGGAAATGGATTGAGGCTTTTTTTATCGCTTAAAGAATACGATTCACGCCCGTAGAAAATTCTCTAGTTGTAGGTACTTAATGTTGGAATTTATTGAATGCCTAGAGCTATATATTCAATTTAGTAAACTTAATTATTGTGTATTGGATCACTGCATTTTGATTATTAATATTGAACCTTATAATCAGTTGCTTTGGTGGAAGTGTGAGAAACCTTATAACTTGCCTGCGATGGATTAAACTAATAGATAAGTAATGATTCGTTAAACACCTTTTTTCGCACAGAAGGCACATTTTTCGAGGTGTAATTTCCATTGTAATAGAAATCTACCTAGTATTCGAGTTCAAGAATGAAATTAAATTTTGACTATCAGTCCTATCAATAGCGTGAGATATTGTGGGGGAAACATTGGTCTCTGAATCAAGGAGTAAAAGTGGGTTAAATTGGAAGGAAAATTACACCGCTTTCACGGCTTCTAGATAGAATGTTTTCCACCTCAGAGATTTATCTTTCACGGTCTTCTATTTCTTGGGAAGAATCTTCCTCTTTGAGGTGAGGTAGTTTTCTCCAGGCATCCCTACATGCTCGGAGTCGAGGTATGTTTTCTTCCTTTCGCCCCATTCCTCTCCTCCCTCTTTTATTCCGTAGGTCAATCACTCCCGTCCGAAATTAATCGGCCAGTTATTCCGCTGTAAACTGTTAACTATCCTACATCGAAGAGAAAAAAGAATCCGCATCCCTTGATGTCCATCGCACTGTGATTAAATATATACCAAGTTATTAAGCGCCTTGGAAGGGGTCAGTTCGGTTCATTTTCACCTCCGTTCATATCACTTTGTCCCATCTGTCGGCATCGGGGGAGGAAGGCAGGAGTGGTGGACATCTTTTGAAAGTCTTCCTTCATGCATACTTGTTGTGTGCTTTGCCATTAGTGTTAGCAGTCATCGTTAAATTTCCGCGAGAGCAGAAGAGCCGATTTTCCGAGAACCTGGTCACAAGGACCAGTTATCATTCGTACACTTTGTGGAATGTACCCCTGGGCGTAATTTTTCGCGTATTTTCTCTTACCTTTGTCATCAATTTAAAAAAAAGTCTGGTCGCTTGTAGTATAAGTGAAAATTTTAAGTAAGATGCGTTTATATTTAGGTAAAGGGTAGTGATTTGTGATAATATTGTATTGCAATCTTAACGCTATGGACTGCTATGCAGAATTTTTTGCGTGATCTGGGTTTTCTGTAAAATGTTTCGTATGTACTGCTAACCAAAGTCCGTTTAGAACCTTTTCACACTATTAATTGGTACCAATTTTAGTAATAAGTAGGCCTCGGGTAATTTTAAAGTCTGTCTCTCAAACGATTGCCATGCAGATGTTTTAGTGGCATTTGGATTTATTATATTTAGGACTTTGAAAAAAACAATTGTTACACTAAAGATCATGCTTTTGAGAAAAATAACGGGTATCAGATAAAGAAATCATATATGGAGGCTATGTAAAAGGGAGCTCAAGTAATTAGAATTAATTAATGAAAGAAGAGAAGTACCTCAACTGCTTAATGAAGTTTAAGGTACGCATATGTATAATCTTATGCATTGGATTTAAGCTATTGGAAGTTGCAGCAAATGGGATTTTCAAAATAATATCTGCGCGGTGAATGAATACTATAAATTAATGGTCTGAATTAATTCTTTCTGTATCATGCTCCTTTTATTACAAATATAAATAGGACAAGGTTTCACCAATCTGCTAGTTACCAAATTTCAGACAAAGCAATCGATGTAGGATTTGAAAGGTATTCGGTTAATTTATAATTAGCTTATTCTATCGAATAGTTTGAACTTAATGTGACAGAATTAATCAAATACTCAGCGGTTTATTGTTGAAGCTGGTGGTAATCAATAATGTTCATTCTTTTCTTTAACGGCGCACTTTGAATTTAATTCGGGGCGTCCAAAAAATATTTTTACTGTGAATAACCTCATTGATGAATGTGGAGTGAATTCATTGGAGATCTTCTTGTTAGAATTTTAGGATGTTGAGTGTGTTTGATGAGAGTCTCTCGATGAGGGACTTTCTCTCCTCCAATTAAAAACGCGTGGCGGCATTCATGTAATCTCCGTGTTGCCTCGCCGCCGTTTCAGTCCGTATTGCATTCAGCTCGCTCACAGCTCTGAAACAATGGATCTGACGAAACGTAGGCCCGAGATGAGGTGATCCGCTAACTAATGACGTGGAGAAGAAGATCTGTGCGTGAATAATCTGGAATTAGAAGCAAGCAATTAAATTTTGAAGTTCATACCAACCCCATTATATCCTGAGGAAATATGAGTGAAATGTACTTCTGGAAAGGTCGAGGGGCTTGGAAAATTAGGGGTCGTCTGCGCTCATCTTTGATCTGCGATCTCTGTGATCATCTCATCAAAAGATCTAGTCGGAGGTCATATTTAACGCAATATATTTTACTGTATCGTTCAAGGTTGGAGAGTAGGGACCACCCGGGGCCGCCGCATTCGCCGCATCTTCGTCGCCCCTAAATGTATTTACTCCCTCAGGTCCTCATCTGTTTGCCTGGTCTCGTAAATATTTTCTCTTCTCCCCTCCCGCATCCTCTGGGCTAACCTAGGCGGCGGCGACGTGAATAAATGACCGAGAAATATGGACATATCATTTCCGAAAGCGCGCACATTTCGCTCGGGGTTCCGGACGATGGAGTGAGAGAGAGAGACAGACAGCCAGCCAGCCAGCCAGCAGAGGGAAAGACTGGCTTAACGAAGGCGTAGATGTGGAACACAGATCTGCCCCGTCCATGACAGCAACCCGAAACGCTTCTCCCAATTCTATATCGCCCAGGGAAGGGAGCGAGTGAGAACCGCTGAGAGGTGAGCTCTCTCTCTCGCTCTCGGTTTCCCATATCTTTCCCCTCTCGTTCCTTCCCTCCGTGGACCGCTACAGCTCCAGCCGACCCCCTCTGTCTCTCCTGGCATTTGCAGCATCCCTCTCAAGATTCGCTTAGGGCGTGCGCGGGATCTCGGGAGCGTTTACTCTGCCGCCGTAGAAAATCGATATCGCTGTCACGAGGATCGGGGTCCCCGCTGCGGCGGCCGCCCGCTAACCCCTCCTCCCCTTCTCTCTGCCCTCCTTTCGCCCCCAATCCTCCCCACCCCTCCCACGCCCTCACTTCCTCTGGCCTCACTTGTTCCCCTTCCTCCGCCATTCCCTTCCACACGCGTCTTGGGCCAGGATGGTCCATTTGATTTAGGTGTGGTTTCCATTCACTTTCCTCTATCCGTTTCCTCACCCTGCTATGAAAATTTCATGTTTCCTCTTCGTATCCCATTTGGCGTTTCTCTTCCCCTCTTATTTCGGTCAGTCGTACGGCTCCCTCGCCTCAGCCGACCACTTCTGCCTGCGAGCCGCCCTTTCCCTCCCCTCCCCCTCAGTTCCGTATATAGGTTACACTTAAATCATGCCTATGACCTTGGCCGGAGTAGGACTTTCGGTGGTGGGGGTTGTGCTGGAGTACGTATGATTCGTTGTTTTATTTTTATTCCCTGGAAACGGAAGTGGTGTTTTATTTTTTCGTTCTGTGATTCACGAGGAAGGGTCACGAGGAAGTTAGTCAATCTTTTTGATTTCGAACGGTGCTTTTGTTTTCTGATGATATTCAGTTTTAATTGGGTTGCGCAAGGTCCGGACCCCTTGGTTCCCTTCGCTCCGGAATGGGATTAATTGGCCTCCCCCATTTTTTCTCCCTGGCGACCCGCCGTCCCTCCATCGTGGAGCAGCCGGGTTCGTGCTCGCCGTTCGCACACTCCCTCTGTTTCTCCCTCCCTTCTTCCGTCGTCCCGTCCCTGTTCCCTCTTCTTTCTCTTTTGGGGCGTCACTCCCTTCTCTCCCTTCGCTCTCGCTACTTTGGCCTTCCCCGAATCCCTCATTTCTCTTCCGGAGCGACCCGTCCCACGCATCCCCTTCCCGTGCCCTTCCCACCCTCAAGTTTGCGGGGCCAATGTCGCCGTTGGGGGTCGGTACTTGATCACTACGTCTTCGCCGTCATCCGGCACGTTTTACGCGCCACCGTTTTCGGTGGTCCGCCTTCCATCACCGCCGTAGGTCCTGGATGTCAGTGCCCTCTTTCTCTTCCTCGATCCCCGCTCTTTTTACTCGCCCTCCACAGTGTGTGGCAGCGTTTCATCGGCGCTTGCCACACGCATTCCCCCATCCATTTCTCGCCCTCCCCGTCTATTCTCCGTCGCCCTTCTCGCGCCACCCTCTCCAAACGTCGACGTCTTCTCCGCGGTGTTTTCCCATCTACTCTTCCTCCCTCCCCTCGCCCATTCTCCTCACCTCATATCCACCCTCTTCTCCTTTTCTCTCTCCGCCTCCTGGCCATGTCTGAGGTGATGGCCTTCGCCGCTGCACTGGGTACTGTTATCAGAGATGCCCTTCGCGACCCTATCGAGGCTTCGATAGTCGGATTCGTCCACATGATTATTCCGTATTCTCAGTGGTGGGGACTGAAAGTTTTAACAATTGGTTCGCTTGTTCCTATTATTCCCCTTTCCATTCTCAACGTGAATTATTTTTTTAATTTCAGTTTTATCAGTGTCACTAACTTCAAATGTTTCCTTGTCACTACTTGATTGTCATCGTATTCCTCATTTTTCCACGCCATTGTTCAACAGATGGATGAATTACGATTAGATCTCATCGTATGGATTTTTTCGTGAAATTACTTTTGGCCTAATGACTTATTATCAAACCGAACGACTTAAAATAATGCACATTAATGGGAATAAATTATCACGCGCACTCCATATTCGTGTTTTATTTTGACCGTAATCTTTCAAACATGAAAATTCATCTTCAAAAGGTAGATTCTTTTAAAATGGCGATCCCGGGTTGGATAGTTAGAAGGGGTTGTATTAAGGAAACGTCCTAGGAGATGATGAAATTTCCCAGCTTTAATCCCTTATGCATAATTCACTGCTTTAAACTTTATTATTTGATCTACTTCGTTCTTGCCCCATCACGTTCGATTGTATTGTTCCCAGTAAGTGAAATCATCGTATTTACGTCAAAATGGGAACCGCGGTACAGATTCCTTATTGGACGTCCGTAATTTCGGTCCCTGTCGTCAGAGACACGGCATTTCTCATAGCCATTTTGATCCGAGATCAAGGATCGCGAAAAAGACCAGGTTTGGCTGCCCACTTGCTAGTGTTCGCGCAGTTTTACTAGGACGATAGTCGATGAACAATAGCGTACATAAACTGAAGTATATTGTGCTTCAAACTATTTTTTATTCAGACGTAAGGGATACATTATCTAATTAATTCAGTTACTAAAAAACGTAGAAACTATAATGTGTCTGAAAATGAGTTTATATTAGTTTGAATATTTCTTGCTCTTGGCTATTGGTTTTAATGACATTTCGAGATTTCTCTTAATTAAAAGACAGCATACTTATAAGAAAAATAGTGACACTCTTATCATTTAAATAGACATATGAATCTAGATTTCTAACCAGCATTCTCATCTTATTCGTTTTCAATTTGTTTATTGAGAATTTTAATTCGCATTCCACGATATATAAAATAAAAATAAATTCAAACGTTTCAGCTACGTTTGTCTTTTTAGTCAAACACCTTGGCAATCATGCATCTCGGAATTACTACAGAATTCATGGCCGCTATCAAAACCGGAAATTATTAAATGTAATGAACCTGGAGAAAACAAGAGGTTTCAGACACTGAGACAGGAATTGTAAAATATTAGTCCTTCATTAATGAATTTACAACTAAATGCACTCTTGATTTTTTCCTATTTATTTAAAGAAAATCAAATCAAAAGTAAAGTCTTTCTTTCCCCATGGTAGAAAGAAAACAATCTTGAAAAATGGAAAGCTTAACGAAATAAAATCATATAATTCGTCTTAAACGAAATCGTTATGCAAAAATGTTCTCTGGGGTATAGGAAAAATTACTGTGCCTGTAATGGCCCTTTAATAGCGACTTATGCTCAACCAGCGGAGTGTGGACCCCGGGTAATTTTCCCCGAGGCCACGCGCGTCCCTCTGTCCGACGAGACTGCTGCCCCTGCCCTAATCGCTCACTTGTGTCCCAGACGTGCCCGCACCTCCGCTCCCTCCCCGTTCCTACTCCATACCCTTCCAACCCCCCTCTCCTACCATTCGTTCGAATTTCATGGACGCCACGAGATGGATGTTCACCCGTACACCCGCCCTCACCTGCTCATCCGCCTTCCTAACACCCTCCCCCGAAATCAGTTCTTCCGCTCTCTAGGAACGGTAGCTCCTGCAAAGGATCTTTTATCATTTATTGTGTGAGTCATGAGTGGTGTTTTTAGTGTGTTTGTGCGACGGCCGAGGATTGAGACGAAGGTGATTTATGAGCCAATGCGTAGCAAGGGGCGTCATTCGCGTGTCAAGGAGTGCACGTGAATAATTTCGTAGAGAATATCAGCGTCTCATTTTTCAGTCACGTATGATACCTCTTGTTAGACTTGGAGAAATTGGGTAGTCATTTGGCTTTGCTGCTTAGCATTTTTTTACTGAATTTACTACCTTTCTGAACGTTCTTTTTTATGTTCAATGCTTTTTTACTTCCGAAATGTTGAAATTCCTCTTCCGTTTTATTACATGTCATAACGTAATTGTTTAATGTTCGCCTTTTTAAATTTGAGGTAAAATGTGTCATCGATTGGAATAAAATGATTCCGCTATTCAATTATTAGCTCTGTAAATCTAAATCTGTAATTCTCTTTTCGCTACGCAAATTATGTTTAAAAAGTAAATTTATAAGAATTAATTATGTCGCATGAATTATTCAAATTGTTTTTGAATCGGAAATCCTTTAAAAAATCTCTTTTTACTTGCCAACCCGTTTTGTGTCCCTACTTGATATTGGCGCACCTCTTTGACAACCGGGCCTAAATGTTAAACTAACTGCATTAGCTAAAATATTTACTGTAATGCAGTTCTGGGTATTCCTTATTTTCTGAAAATTGGCCTCAGATACTTTCCTCTTCTTAGTGGTATGAAATTTGTTTATTTGATCATTGATTTTTCGCCTGATGTTTCTGTGAAACCAATTATGAAGTAAGACAATAATAAACTGTAGTGGACTGAGATATTACTACTAGTCTTAGGGCATTTTGTTTGGTACTCATAATTATAACTATACGGCTGCTTAAATAAACCGTACGGTAATGGTTTAAGGTACGAAATTGTCTTTGAAACGCCATATGTCATTGAAGTTAACATCGTATTAACCATGAACTTGGAAACTAAATTTTAAGTATATGGAAAATGCATGATAGTTCATGTTTATTTTCAATATCGATTACGTATGGTATTTATGAGAACTGAATTTCCAGTATGTCCGTCAAGAACCTCAAATCTATGGCCTGAATGAAGCATTTCTTGGGTTTTATTGATGCGGAATGAGCACACTAGGAATGTGAGGCGTGGCAGTGCATAATCACTTACGCTTACAGTTACATAGAAAATAATTATGCACGTAAATAAATACCTAATCTACAACTTTTTAACTTTTATCTAAATGCAGAGCCTTCTCCAGCGTAATTTAGGGATTCGCAGAGTCGTGCTTACATGTACCTAAACACGTTAGGCTTATGCATTATCATTTTATTGATTCATATAATATTCCTACTAGAAGGTTAGTTGCTCATGCCACTTGCCTCATTTGCGAGGTTATTATCCAAGTGCATGGACTTCTTTCACCTTTCCCCTCATGAATACCATTAAAACAAGGGAATATCCCCATAGTTTCGGCACGGGGTGGTATTTTCCTTCAACTCGAGTGCTCGGAATTGTTTTTTTTTACCGGAATATTTTTAAGAAAGAGAATGGCTTTGCTACTCAAGGACGCTGATGGTGGACCAACTCCAAAACTACCCTCCCAGCGAGCGGTCGTTAAGAATACATAAAAAGAACTCTCTCCCCCTCTATGTCGAACTCTTTTTATCCGCCTATTATTCCACCAGTTTGCTTTTAGTCATTCTCATCGTCGCTCTATTACGACCATTTCAAAGTGAGCTCACACGCACCGATGAACGTATAGGTTCTCCCCTCCCCTAACCCCTTCCCTCCAAATGAGCCATTCTCTCACCTAAGTCTCCGTAACAGGACCCGAACCGAACCTTTCAAAACCGAACCGATATAAAAAATAAGTAATAGAACCATAAACGCTAGTCGTCGACTGAGAGGTTCTGTAGAGAATTTTGAGTCCGATACTTTGCACTAGTTCATGTGACTCTTAGGTTGCTCATAGGATAGGATTGGGCATATGGTAATTATTTACTCGTGGAATGTTCCTCTGCTGGGAGAATCGAAAAAATATATATCCTTTTCAAAGAACAGTTTTACTCTGGCCGAAAGGAAATTTAAAAGCGCATAATAAAAATACGCGATAAAAACCACCCTCTGTTTGGCGAAGTCTTTCTAGAGACGATTGGACCCCGCCAGCACCATTTAAAAAGTTAATACCTCTAGAATAAATTAACGTGTAAATGGGTGCTAGTTTGCCAGCAAGATTTAAAAAAATAGAAAAGAAGAATAAATGCATAAGTATATTTTTATGAGTGCTACTTCAAAATATTCCATTTGTTAAAGACTGAACATCACTTAAATCCTGTTCAACTTGTGCTTTCACATCTGCCCTATGCCGTTAGATGATGTTGCATGCAGCTTGAGGTTATGCTGCGGGATAATCCGAGATCTTTTGAGAATGCGATAGGAACACGGACTAAGTTGAGTATGGCATGTACGTATATCTATCGAGTCAAAGAAGCAAGAAGCATGAATTATAATTAAAAAGAAAAAAATATTCTGCGGAATGACGATTCATTCACCGATAAAAATTTTAAATATATGGCTAATAAGATCATTATCCTTTAGTTTGCTAATTAAATTGCAATCGAGGTTTTGGAGCTAAGAATTAAGGAATATTTCCCTTTTCTTAAGGCATTTAAAAGTGCTTGCATTCCCTACTATATTTTTTTGGTCATGTATTTGTATAATATGCATAGGTATTATAATCATTCTTATGAAGGGAACGAGAACAGCCGAATGGTCAGAAAAATTGTAAATGCATTAGTTTAACACGCGTTTGATAAATACCATTTACATTTGTTTTATTTTTAATATAATAAACCTCTTATAGGTTCAAGAAATTAAAATATAATTTTATAGTGAAAAATGCACGTGCAATGCTCCATACGTTATTAAAAACATCATCAACCTCATGGGTCTTCTGCTTTCGCAGGTCCTAGGTGTTGTCCTTTCTCTATCCTCAGCCTGTCACATAAATGCCACAAACATAAAAGCTATTAATAGTCTCCAATTATCTCTTTATAGTTCTTTGGTCATGGAAACTGGTTAATAATAACTGTGTATGGGAATCGGTATGTTATTTATCTATTGATATACCGCCGAATGGCCAATGGATCTCCATGGTGACCGACCCTTAGAAAGGGAAAAACAATTTGCGTTTGAACGTATTGTAAGCAAAATTTGGGGCAGTACGTGATGAACGGTTGGAAAAATAAGAATCTACAACTTTTTCCACATATTGGTTCTCGTTTGCAGTATCCAAAGCAAGTATTTCGCATTTTCATGGATAAAAGAAAGTGGCTCTGCACATTACGAAACCAGTTCTACATGTTAATCAGGTAGAAGAAATTTCAGAATTAGTTTCGTCGAATCAAGGATGGATCCAGGTCAAGCATTATGTAATAGGCAGTAAACGTGAGAATGTGCAAACTCTGAAAATTTCATTCCGAATTTGGTTCATTTGTTTGACAGATTTTTTTTCAATCGCCCCCAGTGTAATAAAATGGCAAAAATTAAGAGTTTTCAGATGGTTTTGTAGAAAAAAATAAGCATATCTGTCCAAGGAAGAATGAATTCGGTTAAGGCTTCTTGTCGTTGATGACATGACGGCATTGATTTTTTACCACCTCATGTTGTCTTTCTGCGAGTCATAATTGGCGTAAGTTCATAGACAGCGTGCATATGCGTGTTAGAAAATAACTCGGCGGGTGACTCATTGCGAGGTTTCATCCCAGAATTGACGAAATTCCTCTTCCGTTTTGTGTGACACCGCAAAAGATAACGTAGAAAATTGCGTCGCTGGTAATTACACAGGACACTGGCCCATGACTAAAAATAGTACATACGTACATTGTGTGGAATTGTAACAAGATGATTCGCTTTCTAAGCGTCATTCGCTCTTCCTCGTATGACATTTTAACTATCCTGACTTTTATTTGAATAAGCCGAAAAATAATAAGTGCTTTTTATTCACACGGAAATTTAATGGTGCCAATGAAATATTTCAACGTATCCAAATTATGGTTTAAAAATTAAAATCTTCCCGGTGACTATTCAGAGCCTTTAAATTACACGGGAGGTTTTATTACTAAGCAGTCGGAATGGATTTTATCGCAACGGTAAAACGTTTTTTCCGAAGTCACACACTAGTGAAGGAGCCTGTAAAGGTTCAGTTTTTTTACAGTGAAGAATATGAAGAAGTTTAGTTTATGGGTAATAATTGGCATGGTTACAGTACTCGTCTCTTTAAGGAGTATGTTATTAACGGAAGGCGACGCTGTGTTCAAAATACCATCCAGTTTTTTTGTTTGGTAATGAGGATTTTGGGTTTTTCTGTCTGGCATATACCTCCCTTTTTTTATTCTGTTTGCCAAGTGATTTCAAACGAGTGTCTTTCATTTCATTTTACATTCCACTCGAATGAACCAGTCACTTTTGTGGTTTGACCTTCTTGATCCCGGGAAGAAAAGTGGTAACTTCGGTGATGGCACTAAACGCTGGTTTATACATCTGTAAACATCTGGTGAAGTATGCTTTATGTGTAACGTGCCAATATATCATCGATATTTATTTAATAAGCCGTACGGAAAAATTTGTGGAAAGGAACGGTTGGAATTACATTTTCGATACTCGCGGGAGTAGGGCTGTAAAAGATTGGAAGAGGATTGCCGCCGCTCTTAAGAGATATTTCCCTTGTGAAATGTTACCCCCCGGAATTCGTACGCTTCGTCTCCCCGAGGTGTCGTTATCAATGTTTTCAAATTTGCTTCATGTCATTCGCAGAGGGGAGGAGGGAGAGCATCCCCGCAAACGTTCTCCTGCGATCCACTTCCGCCTCTTCTACCGAATCCTTACCTAGTCCCCTCCCATATAGACCCATGTCCTTTCTCTCCGATTTCCTCGGTCTCAAAAAGGAAAATAAAGAAAAAGGTACTTCCCCTCCCTCATATCCACTGTCCGAACAACCTTCAACCTTCTCTCGTCCTAACCTTGTCAAAACACGGGCGCCTCGGAGATCTCAAGTGCCGCTATTGAATTATTATCTTGCAGCGTCTTTCTCCGAAACCATCACCGTCACGACTCCCCGCTACTTCTCTCCTTCGTTCACCCACTCCTCCCCCTCTCCCAACCGTTTCTCCTCTTTTCCTCTCCCCCTCCCCTCCATCACCTCGTCGCAATTCCCCCCTTGTTTCCCTTCCTTCCCTTCGGTCCCATCGTCGTTTTCTTTTTATTTAGTTCCTTGATCTTTAGTCGACCAAGATTCGCCGTTCCGTCGTCTCCTGCCTCGGGAGTTCCCCGGTCCGTAGTTGACAGTATTTCAATTCTTCACGTTACACCGGCAAATCGGGTCAATTGGCTTGTGTTTTTGTTTCCATCATAATAATTTCGCGGCGTGTCCTCGAGAAATGCTGAGCAAATCCATTTCTGTGGATCTTCGAGAGTGCCATGCCATGGAGCCGCATTTCGTCTAGTTTAATTATTGTATTAAAGTGGATTCGCCAGGAAGGGTACGAAAAAGGAGTGCCCAAATACTGTGCATTTGTGTTCTTAGTGTTAGCAAATGTTACTCTCTTGCGAACAAAATAAAAAATTGACGCATTATATGTCAATTAAACCACTTTTTTATTACTTTTTAAAAGCACCTTTTTATGGACCATTGTTAGATTATGCAAATCTTAAAGCTTCATGAAAATCAAGTTAAACTATATTATTTACTATGCTGACTTCAAATACACAATCGGAAACATCGAAGACAAAAATGACTGGTGCAAATTGTAGTTGACCTTCGGTGATCCGTGAAGCTTTTCAATATGTCGAATTGTTTCCAAAACATCTATTCCTATCGCGTCTTTAATTTTTTTAAGGTAACAATGGTAAATTTTAGTAGTTTCAGGCGTGACTTCGTTGAAGTGTCTGATATCCGTTAATGACGTATGCTCTTTACTTTTCCATAAGAATGTATTCTTGTGAAAAAGTACAAAGTTTGCCTTATTAATGGATAAGAAATGGTAATTGGGAACTGGCCGGGGGCCAGTTTCTCAAAGGTACAAGTTAATTGACGAGTCATTGTAGTTTACTCATACAGAACCTTCCGACTAAAATAAATATGTTCCAGCACTTAGCACATCTAATTTGTAGAGTACATAAGGTTTATAATGCTCTAGTCTACAGTTACAATTATTTTTAAAAGTTCTGTAAATTATCTTGTAGCTTTAAGGCACTGGACCCTAGTTTAACTAGGATATGAGGTCACTGGGTTTCGTGAAAAATCCATCTGTGTATGGTGTTTTTTACGTTTGATCGTACTTTTTGTGAAGTGTAGGTTTAACAGATTCATGTGACGCTATAATTTAATTGATTATTTTAAAATAGCATTTTAAGCTCAAGAAGACAAATAACTTAAAATAATTCCAAATATTTTATTTTTTCACGTTACTTTATTTTAATTTTTCGGAGTTATTTATAGGCTCAGGTGGACTTGGAGAGTGTTCTCCCACATGAACCGTACTCATTCTCCCTGCACCTCTTCCTCTCCTTCAAATTTCCCTTCCATCATCTTCGTATCTTTTGCCTCCGTTGACACTGCTTGTTCCTTTCTGTCGTTTCCATTATTCCATTTCTCCATTTTATCAGATAACTCGTTCTTTCCATTGGGAAACAGAATGGGAGGTGGAAATATAGAAAGGGAATCGCGTTCATATAATGTAGAATTGTGTTAGTCTCGGGGCGTGCGTATTTAAAGAAAGGGAAAAGATTGCGGAAAATCTAGGAACCTGCTTCTCAAATTTTCGTGTATAGGTTCTTGTTGTTTACTCATACAGAGCTTTATAAAGTCAATACGTGTGCTCCAACGCTTATGAAGCCTTCATTTCGGAGTGCATGTGGCTTACGGTGTTTTCTTTTAGATTTACGTTAATTTTCAGAAGGTCTGTAAATTGATTCGCATCTTTAAAGGAAGGACTGCAGATGGTGAATTTTTGAGCTAGCGGCGCTAATGCTATTTTCTTATTAAGTACTGATTTATGGTTACAGAGATTCTTTCCGTTATTTTGGTCTTATGAGGCAGCTGCGTGAATTTTCTGTGCTTTATTTATATATTTTTCTCAGTCCGCGCGGAGGCGGAGTTTAAAAAAAATAGCTTTGCGTGTAGTATCAAGGCTTGGGCTTACGTTGGGAATGAATATGTACCTACCCTAATCAGCGAAATATGGGAGCTACCGTTCGATAGCCATGATAAATGCCGGCCGGATTTGTCTTATGGTTTACAAGTCTCCCAGCTAATAAAAAAGGTCAGGGGTTCGAGTCTCGCCTCGGTCATCTGCATGTTGATGGTAAGTTAAGCCCTGGGTAAAACCTGATGACAAGTCATGAGTTGGTTACCGAGGTCCTAAGAGCGCCGGAAATATCCAGAACACAAAATTGTGGTGACGTAGGCATGATTTTTTGTATTAATTTAGAAAAAAAAAGAATTTTAAATTTCGTATTCGAACAGCTCTAGGAATCGTAATTCTTTTCTCTCTGCCTTTTCTTTTTCTTCAGAATGAAAACCTTTGATCTCTTCAGATATAATCTAGGTAAATATGATCGAATTTTTATGAGTTTAAAGGTAAGGTGAATTTGTGGACAGAATTCTCAATTGTATTATCCGACCAAGACCATATCGTTGTCGGCCAGCAAATGCTGTCTCATAATGTAATTACAATGAAATATCGAAAAGATCATGGAGAAAACCTCGGTACAAAAATACGAAAGCATATCTCATAATACATTGATATTTCAGTTATTAAAGTATTTGTGTGTATAACGCGTTGCTTAACAAATTCACCATTTATTCCAGTAAGGTTTTCGGGTTTCTTAGTCATTGACTCCCGTAAACAGTTTCCAGCTCTTTTGTCCTCTTCTTCAGGCGAATGAAAATGTATTTAAGTCTGTCTTTAAGGACTCTAGATCTACGTTCACTTTTCCCGGAGTAATGTATGAGTCCCAAGTTGTAATTCGCTTCTAGGAATTTGGCCGTAAGTCTTCACTCCCTCTTCCCCGATAAATATATAAGTACCATTCCGTAAAACGCATTCCTACGGCAAATACATGTCGTTTATGAACTAGACGCTCAGGATTACCGTAGGCGTGTCTGCGGCGCGTCAGAATCTATGAATCCATCACCACTCTCAGTTCCCTTGTTGCCTACTTCTCTTACTTCCCTACGTTTCCGCATGCATCTACTTTCTTCTCGCCTCCTGGCTTACCTTTTTAATTGGCTCAGTTCCTTTGCACTCCCGCGTGTGAACCCACACTGCCACCGTTGCCGCGGGAGAGAAGTGTGTAGGCCCCTGGTAGATGATTAAGACGTGATACCGGGAGGGTGGTTGTGGGACGGCTCTCATCGGAAACTAATTTTATTCGATGGGGTGCCTAAGGAGCAGTACAGAAATGGAGCGACTGGCGTTAGGCGAAGGGAAAAAAGAGTGGGTGAAGTCGATTCCCATTCGTGAGCGGTAGCGGGGTCGCTAGGTTGGGGTCTAGGCCGTAGGTATGGAGTATTCCGAAGTCTATCAAGTACTGTATTCCACCACGGCATTATCACGATGTGATAAATGACGCGGAACTCTTTCCCATGTCTTTTACATCGAGATGGATTAAACGAAGTTAAATGCTGTGTGCGTTCTTTTTTTTAATTTCTGGTCCTGAAGCAATGATGAAAGCGTAGTTATGTCAGTGGCGTTTGAGCTTAGAAGCTGGGTTTCGCTCGTTTAGATCTATAAATTTCAACCCTGAATGAGGGGAGACCTAGAGAAAATTTAATTATCGCTATTTGACGGCCTCTTATTAAAATTGAGGGGAAAAATCAGTCATTCAGGGTTTTGCGTTTCAGATGGATCTAATTTTATCCGAACCTGCAAGCCCTCCCGAGATAATTTCATTTCACTCAAAGCCGAGTGGGGAGAGAGGAATGGGAATATGGGAAAAGAGACAGTAGAGGGGGCTGAGAGGGGAAATGGTTTTCGAAGGTTAGCGAAATGGCTAATACGGAGACATGCGAGAGGTGTGGTGGTGATGGTCTAGAATATTTCGGGATACCCGATAAACTGATTTCAATCAAATTAGGCTCGGCCGTCTCCATCCTTCGCCCACCCTCTGTCGCCATCATCATAGCCTTAAAATTTGAGGAAACATCTCGTATTTTTCTCTCTTAATTTATAGGACTAAACTTGTCACGTCATCCGTGCTGAAAATTGAAATTTATTGAGTCAAGGTTTCGCATTCGTCAGGATTCTGTATCATGTGTCGGTAGAGATTTCCTGATAACTTGATTTTGTTCATCGTCGATGTTGATTTGTAGAATATTTCTCGTAATGAATTTTCAGGAGAAATCTCGGCGAGCTGAAAATCGCCGTAGCGTTTATTGAACACCTCAGTATGAACTCAATGAAAATTTAGAACGTTTTTGTCGCGGAGCTTTAATTTTTAATTGGTATCATTTGATGAATATTAAAACGAAATTAAATTGAAAATTTAACAAAAAATATTAGCTTGGAATATTTATTAACCATCAGCACCCCCAAATTCCTGCTCTGCCATCGATATTCACAGTGGGATTCAAAATTCTCGTAAAGCAACTAGCGGTGCCGCTTTCGTTCGATATATAATCTTTCGATCGCAATATACCTCGAGTCTATTCTTCGAAAAAGAGGTTCTTTCTCTATTAGCTATGAGGCCCATAGCTTTTCACGGCCAGGTATTTGAACTGGTGTATCCTAGAGGTTTCTAACTGCAGTCAGCGTGAATGTCCTTTCGGCGATTATTTCGGATTCCCCAATTTGTTATCCTCTGTTGTTTCTACCTTTTCGTGAAGTTCCACTTACCGTCATGCCACCCCTCTATATCATGCACGACGTATATTTGCCGCATTGGACATTTGTTTAGTGTGGTTTTGGGCGTTGTGAGGTCCGAAGTGGAACGTAGTGTGTGACATTTAAAAAAAAATATATTGCTACTACTAGGTTAAGTTCGCTCAATATAATGATTTTAGAAATGAATTTCACCTTGAATGAAGTACTTAGTGCATTGAAAAGTTTTTCCTCAATTATGTATGAAACTACGTTAAATTACGTAAATTAAACCTTTAAGCGTTGATATGTGATTTTATCTTAATGTAAATAAAGAAGTAAGGGATCGAATGTTAATGGATTTCCTGCAGAATTCTGTCCTGCGATTATTCCACGGTGTTTTGAATTCCACCGTGCTTGAAATGAAGGCAAGAGGAGAAGAATACGTTCGTGAATTCTCTGTAAAAGCAGATGCCTGCTGTTTTGCCTTTTGATTTCAGTTTCACGGACTATTCAATTTTCTTCTATAATTTATTTATGTAGTTTCTTGAATCGCACGTTAGTTCGTCTAATTCCGCTTCTTTTAGGATTAGTCAAATTCCAAGGGATCAGTTTTCCACATGTTCTCTCATATAGCGTACTTGGGTCCACAGAAAACCGTTAATGTAACTTTTACTCTCTAGCGATCTTCCTCCACTAAATTTTCTCAAGTCCCTCAAGATTGGAAATCCATTTACCTGGGTGTAAAAATATTAAAAGTTGTCAAGTTTTACTCACGTTCATGAATGTTTTGTTTCTGTTTTTAGTTTTCTGTTTGTTCATTATGTGAACAGGGTACGCATTTTAATCCTTTCCGTTGCTACTTTTCACGTGACCAGTATTCATTAAAAAGGTTTTTTTTTAATTTTTGAAGCATGCGTTCTGTATGCGATTCCAGTGAAATGATTTGTATTGGTTTTTCTGAAGAATATTCGTGAATTTTTCTCAGTTTTTCAGTATGATTTCCTTCCATATGCTTCGCATTTTTCACTATGAGGATTATATGCATATAAGGTTCCGATACTATGTAAACTGTAGGTCTCACCTTGTGATTTCTTTAGTAGAAATAGTTAAATAATTACTGGGTTTTCCGTAAAACGTCAAATTTTTTCTCAATAAACTAAAATAAATCGTGTTTTCTGGTTTTATGACATTCAAGTTACTGCCCCTTTCATCAGCTGCTTTTTTTTAAATACAGATCATATCGAATAGGTATTACGTAAATTCGTACGTAAATGCGTCGGTTTAAAGTGGACTGTTTTTATTTATAAAAAATCCTAATAAGAAATTTTAAGAAATTAATAGAAGATGATGAAAATAATAACTATCTCTCCATTAAGCTGCTCAGTAAATGAGGCATTCCTTTATTCAGTGATTCTTCATCGATAAGTCTACTAACTACTTTCGCGGCTTACAATCAACGGCGATACATCCTTGATGTTTATAATTGCCAAAACTTTAGCCTCTGTAATATAATTGTAATTGTTGTTTTGTAGTTTGACATTAATCATTTTCTTCGTTTTCTTCTTCCAGGGATCTTGATGATTCGACCTCACTCGACGAGAGCGCTGAAAACCTTGACCGTGGATCCTTGGCTTCATTTGGTTCTGGAAACACGACTGACTCCGACAAGGTAAGAGTTTCGCAGATTCAGGGTGCATGCAGTTGTCTCCCATTTGAAGACCACTCCCTCCACTGCATATACTTGTTCCGGTTCCTCTGCGTCGCTCCAATGGCATTTAATCTAGCGTAGGTATTTTTCGAATCCTACCCGGCTGAGGTGTACCGACCGGCTTGGAGGATGGCCAAATAGTCGTGAGCAGCGCTTATATTCACCGCACGCCCTACCATGTCGAATCTCCTCTTATCAAGGCAGGAGGCTGAAAACAACCCAGGTGACTCCAAAGAGACCAAAGGGAGGGAAAAGGTTATTCGAGCCTCCACTGTCTGGAGAAATTGGGAATGGCGAAGTATCAAGTGTTCCTGTTTAAAGAGGAAAGGAGAAAGACGACTAATTTCCCGGGCATGACTTAACGCGACTATTCACGTGAGCGAGCGTGTTAGTATTTTCTTTAGTTTTGGACATGTTTTGGCGACATGTGCAAATCCTTCGTAGATACTGAATTATGTGTCCTTATACGCGATCTTTCTAATAGTTACTCAGTGTTCTTTCAATGTTACCTCACGGTGCAGAATTGCGTATGAAGACCCGACTTCGAATACGTTTAGCTTGTGCAATGGTAGTCAATTTTTCTGTATCAGATAATGAAGCGTAATCTCCGAAAGCCATTTTCGTAGACAGTTTTATTATAATCCCTTTATTTGAGGTGCATAATTTTTCCAGCCTCATGGTGGCGGGCTCCCTTGCCTGTTAATGCGTATGTCGCAGTTTCGATTCCCGCTTGACTGGATTTTTCTCTTACTAGGGCCTGCATATTTGTCATTGTCCTCGTAGTGTTTATGTATTTTTAAATTACTCGATGCTAAGCCTTAGCTGGGTGTTTTCTTATGAGTTTTTAAACGATTTTTGTGGGAACAAGTATGAATCCATGTGTCCCTTGTTAATGATTCTCGCCTGTTCATAATCTATTATCGGTGAAATTACATTATGGTAATATTGTAAGAAGTCCTTTCATAGTGCAATGTTTGGACTAGTTATTTTCTATGAATCATGGGAAAGAATGGGTTTTGGAAAATGAGCTTCTTACGGCCTTGAGATTGTTATTTTTAACTCTAAAAAAGGAATTCGGCATTTCCCAAAAAATGTGGTGTGTATGAAGATTTTTAAGGAAAAAATCTCCATTTTTATCCATGGGAAAGAATGTGGGTACATTTTTTAAGTAGAGAGTTTTGTTTTGGGGTTCATCATGGGTAGCCAAACCAAGAATTGGTTTGTAGCAGTTTTTTAAATAAATTATCTTGATCTCTGTAAACCTTAAATTCCCGCGATACTTCATTTATTAATGTCCTTGGTAATTTGAATGTCAGGTTTTATCTTTGCAGTTGGATGTTAATTGTGGTACTTTAATTGGTAAAATATCATTAATTAACAAGCATGAAATGGATTTTTATTTTTGCAGCCTTTTTGTGCTTAAAATTATTGGATTCTCAAACTCTTATATCCATACTTTTTATATTTATCTTCTTACTTACACATCGCTTAAAGTATCCATCCATTTAAAATATACCTACTCTCTTAGCTTCATGTTTTTTTTCTTTTCGGGGGTACATCAGCTGCGAATTATGACTCGTTGACTGTCGATGTGCCCAACTGTGGATCTTTTCATTCTGCCTTCCACTTCACAATATTCCGCATTGATAATTCGGTGTTATGGAACACCGTGGAATACTTGAAGATTGGGTTGAGATAAGTATGAGCCCAATCAAGGTCTGCTCTCAGCTCCTCTACTCCGTCTAGTCTCGTGAAGTCCATCCTCATGCCTGTCCGTTCTCCGGGGAAGCTTTGAGCACACATGACATCGGAATTTAGTCTCAAGTGTATATGGTGAGAATTCAGGACCAAAAATCGTGAACGTGATAATTGTTCTCTCAAGTTTTGTGTTTGCAGTTTACACCGAATTCACCAATCATGACGTTAGTTTTAAATTACGTACTTACTTAAAAAAAATTACTTACTTGCGTAAAAAAGGACCGCCGAGAACGGCCTTGTTAAATTTAAGATATTACATTTTGCGGTAGAGGTATGATTCATGTCTCGTTTTTTATTAGTCAACGGTAGCAGGAAAATCATTTAGTAATTATTTCATCTAGGCGAAAACCCAGTTTAAGAAAAAAAATAGGGTTTTCGGCATGATAAAATAATAACTGAATGATTTTCTTGCTACCGTTGATAAATAAAAAACGAGACAAGAATAATGTCTTTACCGCGAAATGCAATATTGATAATAGTCTTTAAATCATAAATAATTATAATAGATAAATTTTCAAAAGGCAAGCTTCCGAAAAGTGTCGTGGGTGCCCCAAGGGTCAATCAATCTCCTCTCCATAATTTGTGAATGCAAAAGTGTAGTGTCTGCGAATTAATTTAGTGCGATATTCTCGTGTCGGTGGTTTCGTCTCGAGTTTAGTGCTGGCAACATTAGCATCGAGATTTGATTTGAATACGGTATTATCCCTCGTCCATTAGGGTTGTTTAAGTGTGTTAAGTTTCACGGAGGGAGAGAGTCTGGTCTCCACACTTTACCACTGATCTAGTTCCATACTTAACGATTCTTGATGCTGTTTTTTTAGGGCTGCCTGCATGCATGCATTTTCATGCCCTCACACCCCACTCCCTCAGTGTAATCCCTCTTCCGGCGCATATGCAGGCTTCTTACTCGCCCCATAGTTACCCAGGCGTGTGCCGTTTATTCCTCCTTGCCGCTCAGCTACTAAGTACCCCCGTGTTAGGCTCGCTCTGTGCAATGGAGGGGACGAGAAGGGATCGAGGGAGCATACTAGTGGCATGTGAAGTGGCCCCAAGCTAATTTCCTCTTTGAAGTGCATCGCCCAAGTGTGTGAACACTATTGGAAGGACATTCTTGCTAACCAAGATAACGTTATCACCAATTCCGTGGAGACGTAGTACGGCGAGTCACTTTTCCTGCGAATTATCATGACTTCCTCGCGTGAAAACTATTTTTGTGGACTGATCTCAGGGTCATTCGCTGATAATATGTAGAGGATAGTCACACGCACGAAGACTGTTTGCTCATGTAATGTTTTTCATCGCGACTCCAAATAACTTCGTCCAATAACGTCAATGTACTGTGGGATATTTTGAGGAAATAAACTGGAATCAAACGTGGCCCCTCGGAAGAGAATGGCATATACCTACTTCTGATCCATTGAGTTTAATCTCATTGACTTAATTTTCGCATCGATTCTTTCCCATTATGCTACCTGTTATTAACTTTGGAATATTCCTCTTCCATTAGAAAAAAAATATTTTGTTGCAATCCGAAAATTACATCGCGCCACCATACTCCCAATATTCGAGTTGAATTTAAAGAATTCCATTTCCCTTGTACCATGATGTTTTTGTTATTATATTTTCCTAGTATTGAGTCTGTCGCACTAAAGTTAATACGTACGCATGGACTGCTTCAAAAATAATCAGGGCGCCACCGTGGTGGTGCCAGGGCAAAACTGTGGTGGGCACTGCAATCTCGCCATTCTGAGCGTCGGAGCTTTTCCTAGCAAAATAAGACCACCTATAGCCAATGAAGGTTTGAGGTTACGGAAAGATTTATTGTTGGGAGAAGGGTGTTGTTGTGGGAATAAGCGAAGATAGAGCGATAATCGTTAAAGGGAGCGAGCGAAAGGGAAGGGCTCTTCCACCTTTAACGCTATGCAATGCGGAGTTCACAGCAGTTGGAACTATAATGTATCTCCCATATTTTTTCTCTAAGAATCCGTCTTCCCCTCAATTTTTCTCTCATGATACCTCCCTCTCATTCCTTTTCCGACAATACTTGTTGTCCCACCTCTATGGAGCCAGAGTAAGGTGTGCCTGTTTAAATGTAGGTGCTTCCCGTCTTTTTCCTACTCTTTTAATATCCGTGTTGACAAGGAAAGTCTCATGTACCTCAGGGTGTGGTGAAAGCTGTCCTTCTGCTGTCATTTTGCTATCCTCGCGTTCTTTTCGTGTCCACTTTTCCTTTATTAGCGATGCTCCTTTAATACAAGAGCACTTCAGTGGCTCCTTGTGCTCAGACGGAAGAGCAAATAGCATTTTTGCACCAATACAGAGTAGAGATCGGAGCTGGCCTAGAGTTCCTCCGACACCTACAAGCGATGCTGCTGGAAAGCGAGTCCTACGCTTGTATGATATTTATTTTATCTGAATGGGAAGAATGATATTGGATGCACTAAGACAACTGAGGATTTCTGTCCCAAATGTTTTTCTTCTTTATCGTTGCTATATCTCGCTTAGGAGTAGTTTTTAGTAGTTCCTGCGTCCTTTTTGTATAAAATTACTGCGTATGCTAAACAATCGTACTATTGACAATCCAATATTTCCATTTTGTTTAGAAAACGTCTTTCGTGAATATGTTCATGTGACCTTAAGTTTTAAGATCAGGTTTGAATGATTTTTGCCCCCCTGATTTTCTTTTATCAAAATCTGCCACAACTCGAAATATCTCTCTCGGGGGGGGGGGGGGGGGGGGG
>LYUA01001473.1:87762-102010 GCA_002093875.1 Calopteryx splendens
CCCCTTCGGACTGATTTTTGAGTGGCGCCCGCGGTGAAGTGTAATTGTTCGCGGAAGGCACAAACCTGTGCCGCCGCTCAATCCGCCTTCACCCACGCGCCCACCCCCGCCATCCCGTTTATCGTTGCGGGAACCCCTCTCCACTTCGCTCTCCCTCCATCTCTCCCTCCCCGTCTACCTCGCCCACTCCCGATCCCCGAGTTTCGAGCCAAACAGCCAGCTGTGGCATTGTTCCTTCAGTTTTCAACGCGGGAGGATGGGGGTCGTATATATGAGGGAGAGGATCGCGACCTGCATTCACCTCATTCCCTCGCACCCTCTCTCCCCCACATTCCCGGTGCCCTATGATCGCCTCTTCGTCTTGCTCCCCCAAGCTCGCCCCATCTCTCGCATCTTATCTCCCGCCCCTTCCCTTCATCTCATAAGATCTAATATCTCTGTTGACATGGTCTGCTTTATTACAGTTTTTCATGTTCAGTAGGGGAAAAGATTTAACACCATCGCACCATCTGCTTGGATGGAGGATCACGGCAAAGTTTTGACCTAGTGCATTAGCTAGTGTAAAACACTTTGGGGTCTCCGTTTGAATTTTGAATGCATGAGACAGTAGTGTAATTTAACCAAGGTGGCGAATTTATTCGTCCCAGAAATCCGCCTGTCCTATTCCCGGCTTATATTGTTATTCTTTTAGTACGTTTTGAACTAAATCTTCATCCACTTCTATTCCCCTAAGTGGGCCATTCAGTAATTTTAAAATTTGAGAAATAATATTATTGGTGAGCTAAAATTCAGTTACTTTTTCAACACAGAATTCTGTGCATTTTTAGTCTCCTCCTTTTTTTCAAATAGTTTTGAAGCATGGGGGTTTTCGAAACATGAGCGTTGGGTTATATAATATTTTCATACTTACTCTTGATTACTTTAGGCAACGAGCCATAAACCTCATCTAGCTTTCTCTTAATTTTTTCAACTCATTCGGAAGTTCTTGTTTCCTTTCTATGAGGGCATGCCGAAGTTAATAATAGAGGTGAACAAAACGCAAACACCAGTTACACAATAAATACTCTTGCTTCAATTCATGCCATGCCTTCCTATTACTTCATCCTAGACTGCTAACATGCTGGTTCTGACTTCTAAACATTTTCCACTCTTATAGGGTGTAGCGTTATTTTATTTAAATCTTCTCATCTGGGAGCAGTAGTGTCATCTGGAGGTTTGTTATCCATTGCCAAAATGCCAAGAATAGGAAATATATTTAAGATACCTATTTCTATATTAGTGAAATGTATGGGTTTCTTTAATATTGCAAATCATTAAATATAATGATTAATTTGGAGTAACTGAAGTAAACATGTTTAGCAGCACTCCTATGTGAAAATTGAAAGGGTATGATTTAAATAAAAAATATTAATAATAGTTATGGAAAACGTTTCTCAGAGTAATATCATCGGTTGTCAATAATATCAAAATGTAATATTTTCTTGGCCAGAAAGTTTATATCCTGCCGAAATGTTTAAAATGGAATTTATGAAATGAAATATTTATTATTATTTAGTCTCGTGCTGTTGTATCTCTAATTGTGAATGAAATAATTCGAAAATAATGTTTGTTAATTTCATAATTATTCAATAGTTTCACATTCTATGTATTTTTTTTAGAGTGATGAGTACTAAGCGATTTAATTTATTGGCAGTTTCCTTTCGGGCGAAATTCTGTTTACGAACGATCATGTCAGAAGTGGCAATGGTGAGGGGTGCACGACTGGAGAGATCATTTACGCCATCTATGGCGGATGAATGTTATGTACTTAAGCACACGGAGAGGATGAAAAGTGTAGAACAAGCCGTTATAGTCGTCTTAATGAAATTTCTAAACGGCCGCAGTGTAAACGACTTGGGTACACTGTACCTGAATTTTTTCAATGGGCTCTTTCAAAGTTCTAATTGAAATGCCACGGAGGAATTTTGTCACCTCTTGGCAGCAATTCTTGAAAAAGCAGATGAATTTTGGAATGCGTTACTAACAACGAATTATAACTATCCTTTAAATGGAAAGGTTATTACAAAAAAAAGGTACTATGTGAATTAATTTTAGATCAATTATGGAACAAATAATAACTTTTTTGAGCTTTTCTTTTCATTAATGTATCGAGGTCAACCCATGACCGTGATTTCCTGTTTCTTGGTCTCCCTCAATCATTTGCCACCTCCAAAAGCGTCGATATCAAACTATTCACATTTTTGTGTATCGTCTCGTCGTCACGGCTCTGTATCATTTCTCTTTGGAGACCAGGGGGTCGGGGATGGAGGTCCCGTCGCTTCCCCTGTCGGACGACCACTGCAACCGACCCTTAAAACCCCACCTCACTCCCTCCCCCCCGCATCACCCATCCGTCACACTCCTTCGACCTCCTCCGGAGATGTGCCTTCACCCCTGCGCCGCCGCTGCGGACCGGCATAGCGGGAGAGGGAGGCGTGGGGGGATGTGCCCCGGGATCGTGTGAGGAGTGCGCATTTGTATGTAAGATGTTGGGGCGGAGGATAAGACGCGGTGGCCTTTGGGAGCGTAAGAGGAGGGATGTGGGCGAGGTGAGCTCCACGGGAGGGAGAGAGGGGTGGTGGTGGCGGTGGGGTTCTCCCCCTCCTCTCCCGCCTCCGGGTCGGAGGTGTAGTCGACTAGCGGTATAGTTATGTGCTCTCGAGGAGTGGGGGAGGGCGAGTGGCAAGGCCGTGCGGGGGTGGATGAGTCCGCTTTGGGGAAGAAAGAAGGATTTGGAATTCTGGGAAGAGAGAGAGAGGATACTTGCCTTTTTAAAGCGCTGTAGCCATTCGGCCGACTATCGATCCGGCCTTGGGGTCCCATTCTACTGCTGCCTCCGCTGCTGCCTTTTGTGCGCCTCTCTCCTTCTCCCTCACGTTCTACCTCCACCTACCTACTCACCTCCACCACCTCCTCCTCGCCCCTTCCGTGCGTATGCCCCCGAGGGCCAACTTCACCTCCCCCACCCGTCCTACCTCTCTGCACCGCTTCTTGCGTGCTACCTGCTTCCGCCCCTCCTCTCATCCCACCACCAAACAGCCTCATTCTCCCGCGCAACGAATCCTTCCTTGAGCTCAGTTCCCTGTGTTCTATCTTCCAATTCCCTTAGACGCCACGACCTCCCAACCCCTCTCGCGCATAGTCGCCCCGTGCTGTTCAACTGCACACCAGTCTTCTCGTTTTCCACGTTTCCAGGTCGGAAAATACCCTTGGGATATCTGGTGGTTGATTGGCCGGATAACCACTACACTATGGTAAAGAAGATCGGTTATCAGGCATTGCGTGGGTGGCCGAACGATGGGGGAGGATGCGTTTGCTGCGGTCGCTGTGAGTTGCAGCGGGTGGAGGAAGCCTCGTTTAATACAAAGGAATTCACGCTTGATTTGGATGTTTTGGCTAGGTGAAATTTATGTCTTTATGTGGTTCCCTCAACACACCGTTTTGGAAAAGAATTGCTGTTGACTACAGCCTTCTTTTCGGCCGAATTTATAAAATTTGAATATATCAGCGGATAATATTTGCTTTGTTTGCATAGATTCATTTCTAAATAATTCAAAAATTTTAGTGTATTTGATTTTTTTTTTTGCTTTTCGTTTTCTCTTCTATTATTAATTTCTTATTGAAGAGCTGCTTTTTTTAGTACGATGTTTTATTTTTATTGGGTTTTCATTTTGTCACCAAGGTGTTCACTACTTAACTAATTATTTATTTTATTATACTGAGCTAAAATTTATCAATTGAATTCTTGAACCGAATGAGAAATTAAATCTCGATAGTATCTTTCTTCGATGAAACTGTTTTACTGTAGTAGTTCGTCTAATATGTACTTCATCTTATTCACACACCAGCATTGTAATTAAAGAATTTGTCGTAATCTCTCTTCCAAGGATCATAACACACTACACTGAGCATTTCGTTCTTTCTTAAGAATGACGTCAACGGCTGCTCTTAATACTCTTGGGATTAATTTAACTTCTCGTTCCTTCAGTGTCAAAGGCGTAGAGGGCTAATGGCCTCAGTGATTGCTCCTGGATCCATTTTATAATCGACACGTTTAATTCCTATGGTAAGCTAGTCTAATGCTCCATTTTCCCTTAAATGTGTGCATTCCCTTCTCTCGGAAAACAAACTTCGATCACGTCAAGGCAGGTCACACAGCTCCGGCCAATGGCGCAATCCCCAGTGTGTGAGTAACCACTAAACTAGGGAGAGGCTGTAACAACGGTTTCAGCATAGAAAAGTGGGGGTGAAGCCATTAATTACTCCAGTCCCCTCTTCACGTGCCGGCGAAGCGCGTTGCGGGGCTGCTTTTCGGTACACTTGCGAGCATTACCCACTGCCGTCGCCTCTCCCACCACCCTCTTCCCCTTGCGTCTCCTCGCGAGAAATGCCACCTCCAAGGCGTTGCTTGGGGAGGGCTGGCAGGGGAATAGAGTCACAACCCGTTTCCCTCGACCCGGTCCATCCTCGCCTCCCCTCGCCGAGGAACACCTGCTGTAGTAACCACCGCCTGTTATCGAACCCTTCAGGCGTCCCGGGACCACGCCGAGTGTTACATGCCGTGTGCCGGGAGGGCGAGAGATTGGGGAGCCCCTGTGTGTGGGCAGACCGCAAAGCACAAATGTTCATCCTGGCTGCCTATACACAGGGCGTTTTCTCTCCCCGGGGACGACTACGGACCCGCCCGACTAGGGTCGGTGAGTGCATCATCTCCCCCATCGCCCTGCATGCCTCCCACCCTCTCCTTCTCCTCTGCAAAACACTCCCCCCTCCCCCTCGCCTGTGGTTCACGTAATCCCGCCTTTCATGTCATCTCTCGCCAGTCGCGCACCCGTCGAAAGGGCGCGGGGTTCGGTCTCCTTCCCCATCCGTCAGCGAATACCCTTTTCACACCTTTCACGCGGATTCTTTCGCTCCTCGGCTCACACAAACACGCCAACCTTTTCACATTATCGTCCTCTTAGATCCTTTATGTGTCCACGGGATCTCTTTCTCCCCCCGCTTGGGCGCTTACCGTCGCTACAAACCCCTCTTCCCCTTTGTTGCCGCCGCCGCCTCCTCCCCCCTCACTCCCCCACCCGCTCCAGAGCAGTTTACTCCGCCGCGGTTGCGCTATTAAGCGATTACAAGGCTTTTGAGTGACTTCGCCCCGGCGCTGCTTTCATTCCCTTCTCCCTCCCCTCCGACGTGCTATGGCAAGGGCCGCGCTCTCTGTTTCATTTTCTCGCCTCTACTTGTTTGAAGTGTTCCACCCGTTTTACGGGTCCGCTCCTCCTTTAAGTCTCCGATGAATGGGAGCCATAGTGGGTTTTGAGTTTTATTGGTTGCTACTTATTTTTCCTGCCCACTTGTCCGTGTTACAGTGAGCGCGTGCGTGACGGCGTTGGCCTCAAATCGTTTCGGCTACATTTGCACCGTACGATTTTACTTGATGCGGGCTACGCTGTTTGAATTACTCATTTCAAAACGCTCGCTCGAGTGAGCGTCGCCAACGGAACTGAGGCTATAAGCATTCACCTCCATCCACTTCATAAAGTTCCGCTATGCTCAAGGTTCCGGGGCTATTTCACGAATCTGGTTCAACCCAATTATTGCGGAATTCAAAATGTGGAATTTGCGGCTATTCGTAATTGGCAATTAAATAACTCGGAGAGTCGTGCCCGTCTTTTCAAGTAGTTATAGTAATTAGAGCATTATTAATATTTTATTATGTCTGGCCTTAATTTACTTTTTTTATGTAGTGTAACAAAGATTTATTCCATCCATTACTACTCTTGGTAGAAGTATGCAATCTGAATTTTAAGGAACATTGGGAGGCCTATCGATTTTGATTAACAGAATCTATGATTTCCTTTTTGTCTTCGAAGAAGGCGTATCATGAGTCCGGGGTTTTTCTTTTGAGTCTTTCTTTCATGACTAATGGATAATACTATTGATACTGAATCGTCTATTAAATTTGAAATGATGAATGAGCGTGAGAGAATGATAATCAAGTCCATGCATTCCCGAAAGTTGCGTTCGTACGGAATATGACTTTAAACTTAAGATTGCAGTATTCTTTTAATAGTGTGAAAATATATTTAGTGGTTTAATTCTATAATCATGTATCAGGGTAAACATGCTATTCATTTTGTCAACCGTGCCCGGCGAGATGTGGTGGAACCGCATTTTCAAGAAATTAAATTCAGATGTGGTACTTTCCACTTTATTTTAAAATTTTACTGCGCGTGTTTCGGCGTCTTACAGTGTATACCTCCGGATGGCGATGTAATGCGCCGAAACACGTGCAGTACATTTTTAAAATAAAGTGAACAGTACCACATCTGAATATTTTTCTTTAATATGCTATTAATTTTTCTGAGAAGCTAATACCGTGTCCATTTTTTTAGAAAAGGTTTTAATGGGAACAATTTGGCTAAAACGGTTAAACACCGGTTTTGCCTATTAAAATATGGGAACCATAGATTCGTGAGTAAATATTTGATATGTTAGTTTGGACAAAGTGATTTCTGTTTATTTTTGGCAGAGGTTCACAAAATCGATTTCATGTAAAAAGCTGTTTAAATGAATTGCCTTTGTGGTGAGTAACATAGTGAGAAAATATATTAAAATCGAATCATTTTATAAATTTAAAACAATATCTTAAGATGAAATTCAACTCTACCAGAAAACAAAACTCAAACACAGTCCATGTTTTTTCATCGGCCTTCATAAAGTCCTACCGTGAGCGCACAGTGTTGGGAAATTAGGTTAATGGCAAATTAAGATGCTTCGTTTAGTTGGGATACTTTTTAAAAATAAATTAAAATGTCTATCATGAGATTCACGCGAATTCACCGTCACTGTGTTGCCTTGCCCATCCACCTGGCCAAAGCAAGGATGGGAGATAGTTACCGCAACGTCAATGTCAAAGTATCGCATGCATGCAGGTCAGCATGCAGCCCACATCTCACCTTTACTCCTACTCACTTCGCTTCGTTTGCCCACTACTGACGTAATTTGGCTTGTGCTTCCTTAGTGGGTGTTATGCTACATAGGTTATAATTCCTGCGACGGTGCCGAACTCCCTTACGCTCGGTTAACCATCAGCGATTTGTGTTTATTTTTCAATTATTATCAAATGTATTACCGGGATGTTTTCCTAAATCCGAGCTTCTCACTTAATACTTCGTGGAGTTACGTTATTTGCATTATCCAACTGCAAATAACCGATGTTCCCCACAATCGACATTTTGATGTTAACTTTTCGTTGCTTGACGATTATCGTTAAAGCTTAAGTATTGCTTCTTTCATGGCTACTCTTATTATAGTATTTTGTTTATGTTTGTTTTTGGGATATATATATCCTCGTGCAGTAATATTTCATAGAATTTATTGGCTGTTAATTTACTTGCCCAATCTTAAAAAAATCGTTACTTATTAGTACGCTCAATTTTTTAAGTAATTGCTGTCATTAAAGTACTTCATTCTTTAGCCATTACATTTCACTGTCTTTCCATGTGTACGAGTCCGAGGTGAAAAGGTCTGGCAATGAAAGACTGTTATTTTTAGGTCAAAAATGCTATAATTTTTCTACATAGTCCCCCTTTAGGTCATTGCAATTCGTCCAAGGTTTTTGCAATGAGTATATTCCTTGACGGAAGTGCGAAGGAAGGTCTGCAGAATAACATCTTCGTTGGACTCAAATCGTTTATCAGCCACAAATATTTTTAGATGTGGGAAGAGGTGGAAGTCAGAGGATGCATAGGGTGGATTTTGCAACAATTCGTACTTCAAATACCTCAGTTTTCCCATTGCCAAAACACCTTTGTGGTCAGGCCATTGTCCTGATTAAAGATAATTTTCTTCTTTTGCCAATCGGTTTTCTTTTCACGTATTTTCTCGTCCAGTTGGTCCAGAAGACTTGCGTATTATTCGCCATTTATTGTTTTACCCTTTGCAAGATAATCAATAAAAAGGATCCCTTGTGCATCCCAGAAAAAACTGGCCATCACTTTTCCGGCAAATGAAATCGAATTCGCCGTTTTTGTGGCAGGTTCTCCTTCTTCCACCCACTGCTTCGATCGCTGTTTAGTTTCTGCGGTGTAGTGGTGGACCCACGTCTCATCGACAGTAACAAATCTGCGCACAAAATCAGTTCGATTCTTTTGAAAACGGTCCAAACATTGCTGATAAATTTGTTTTCGCACTTGTTTTTGGTCATCATTCAACAAATGTGGTACCCATTTTGCCAAAGCTTTTTCATATTTAATGTAAAATGTACCGTACTCTTTCTTCTGATATTCCTATGGGATCAGCTATTTCATACACCTTTAATCGCCAATCTTTCAGTACCATATTGTGTACTTTTGCAATTTTTTCATATGTGGTTATAGTTTTGTGACGTCCTTTAGTGGATCACCTTCAAGATAAGTTCGGCCACATTTAAATTCTTCTGACCATTTATTAACTGTTGAAAATTAAGGAGCCGATTCCTTATAAACCTTCACCAACTTTGGATGAATTTCCGTTGGGGATAAACCGTCCAAAACGAAGACTTTTATGACAGTATACTCCAGTTTATCCATTTGAACGAAACACGCACAACACGTCTACTTCGAAAAACCGGGCAAGCAATACTATCTGGTAACTCAAGTAGAAACTTACAATGTTGAGAAACGTGTACGAATGTAACAAAACCAAAATTTCTGTAAAAACTCTGTAAACTATGCAAGGCCGAGAACTTTTCACCATGCCCTCGACCGTAATTACATGGAATCATCATATCAAATAATCCTTTTACCTTAGCTTTCCATTTCCTGCATCGGCCGTTTACTGTTTTTGTGTTTTATAATTCCTAGTACACTTAGAAGCAGGTATTCGAACAGCAGTCCCTTTCTTTCTGTCCTTCTCGGATCCCAACAGGGGTCTTTGCGAATGGACATTAGGTGTAGTTAATATATCTACACCAATGAGTCTCATATTATTTGTATAACTTTCCACGTGTACACTTGAAATTTAAAAAATTATTTTTCATCTGGTCCCCTTTGTGTGTCTGAGAAAACTGGAGTGTTTGGGTGAAAACAAGATGAGATAATTCTAATAAAACTGGAGTTTTATTTAAGAAAACAAAAAAAGCCTGGGGAATGAAAAAATTGAATCCAGCGGTATAATTCTCGGTAACTAACATTGTTTGTTATATTTATGTACACTTTCACTTGTTTGGCTAGAATTTGGTCGTGAAATTCTCCACAGCTTTCCAAATAGCATTCCAGTTTTCTACAAAAAAAATGTATGGTTTTTTTGTGTTATGATTGGGAGGGCACCCAAGCAACTTGAAGCTCTTTGTCCCGGGAGTGGAAAGATCATCGATCGTAGCCCCGAAAATTGGGTTTTCCCGTTGGAGAAAATCCAGTTTCCTAAGCGAAAGAAGTATAAAATTGGGATTGGCTTGAGGGGGTGAGTTAATCTTGCTAAAGATTTCCCACTTGACGTGGCCATGCGTTGTTCGCACTCAAAGGCGCGCCTCGTCCGAGGGGAGGGGGCGGAGGGTAAAACGATCGACCCCTTTCCCAACCGCCAATGGAGATGGAGTAGGTATTGCTCATGGCGCTCTGGCGTTGACACCGGGAACATAGCCTCCTGATGGAGTGATAATTTCCGTCGCGTGGCGGCACTAATTGAGCAGTGTACACTCAGTCACCGTGTTTCCCCATCCCCCGACCCCTCCGCCCATCTCTCGACCCTTCGTCCCTTCATCTCCCCCTTACCCTTTTGCCCTGTTGACCTTTCCCACCTCCTCCGTGGTCCCTTCGTGATCATCGCGGTCACACTCCCACGCGCACACGCCTCTTGAGAGCCTTATCTCTCTCTCTCTCACCATCCCGTCCTCTTGTCTTGGTTTTTGTTGGAAAAAAATATATTGGTCTGTGTGCGTTCGAATTAAAGTCTGTCATTGATTATTTGAATGTTTGTATCAGTAATATATAATAAGCGTCCTTTAGTTGGTGGAATCGCGCGAGGCTTGTGAAGAAGCTGCATCTCGAGGAGTGATTTCCTCGTGTTTTGCTAGAATGAGTTGGTTTTCTGTGGAGGATGGCCTCTGTCGCTATTGCTTCTGAAATTAGTACTTCATGCCATCAAGTGAAAATTTGTGCATAGCGCGTTTTTAATTTATCCGGGGCCTATTGCATTGAGTACGTATACAGCCAGTACATACATTTATCAGTACTGCATAATTTCAAATATTTCGTCGTTTATATATTAATAGGGCAGTTGATTCTATCCCTGCATTTTGATTCAATCGATTCTATTCTCTTAACCTCATGCCTACTCCTGAAAAGTACGTATATTAGCAGAATTTGTTTATCAATATTTGGTATGCTACTCATTAATACTTTTGCAGTATTCAAATGCTGAAATATTTGGTAAACATCCCGACGAGTGGATAACCCTTCAACTGGTAATTGAATATTCTTTCCTAATATAATCCATTTTAAATCTTAGTGATCATTGTCACTGTCTCTTATGAATCTGAGTCAGAGAAACAGAAAGGTAGATTCTCATTAAAGTATTTTATTTGACCAGCTGTTAACCCGTTTCGATTTTGTAATGCTTGTAATTTTGAGGCTATTAGTTTTTCCAATTAATTTATAAAGCTGCCTTCACCATTTGAGCTTACAGGTAAATTACGTGTATCGCTATCTGATAACTCTTTTGTGTGTCGTTCATTGTGGTAAAATGTTTGGAACTAGTTTTTGAAGTATTTACGCAGTAGCAACTTTGAGACGTTTAAGGGGTTAGGTAAGCTTTACAATTCATTGAGTCGCTACATTGCGTTATGATGCGTGTATCGAAAGTGATATATTTCCAAAATCCTGTTCTAGTTTAATTATAAAATGAAAAACTTACATTTTATTTTATTAGTTAAATCTCTCGAGTACAATGTGTCAAGTATCAAGTTCCTTTATATCATTATAGAATTAAATGCGTTCCTTTACACAGAGCTTCGCAATTTAAGCTTTTAAACAAAACCTGTATATTGTGATGTCAGTTTCAGAAAACTTGTTTGATAATTTTAAATAATATCAATGGGACACCAATTCGTGTCACAGCCAGCGCTCTAAAGACTTAGCCTTATGTTGTGCTGTTGGTAGTTGTGAGACCGGTTATACCACGAACTACGACCGAAATATGCTATCGTCACGTTTATATTCGCTTTGTAGCGCTGCCAATGTAAGTGCTTTTCTTTAAAAACTATCTAAATTTAATTTAATATTTTACATGCGATGCGAGTTTTAATTTCTGGTAATATTAGAGAGTAAATTACTGAATCTGATTCCTATGTAAATAGAGTGCAGCTATGTTCAGATTTGAAATCGTTAATTCGGATTGGACTTCATTATCAACAATTGCGCGAGCACAAAGCAGAGAGAAGAATCTTTTCATTGATGTTCATACGTAAAACGTATCGCTAATAAAAACTATGCTTCCAAGGATGTGCTAACGGAAAGGGTTTCGGGATGCAATTGTTTTACCAACTTTTGAGACGAGGGAATTTTTGACCGAGCATTTTCATTTTGCGTACTTAAAAGTTAGGAATTACGACTTAGAAATTACGACTTAGACATAATTAAAATATAAACCAAGTATAATGCAAATAAATTTGGAAAATCTTTTTTCCAAACTAATAGTAGCAATCTCGAGCACAGTAGCACGGAGTAGTTTGGTTTCCGTTGATATAATATTTATTTCGAGGCACTGCTGTTTCACTAGGAAATTCTGTGGTAAGTTCCTTTGCATTTCTGCGATAAGGTTCTATCTCTCTTTTTTTTGCAGGGATTTTGCTCTTAGAGTTTGCTTATCCGCTTTCTATACCGCATAACATTTCAATTCAGTGACGAATCGGATTCATAATTTCCGTCTACTCACCATCAGGAAATGCGCTTCTCTTGGCCGCGTCATTCTGATGTAATCGCTAATTTCTAACGTGGTCTCTCCATGCCAAACAAACATTCTTCCGTGAGCGTAATTTGTTGACTTGTTTCAGGGCGACCAAACGATATCCTTTCCGCAGAGGTTCCTGGTGTTCCACACGAACTACAGGAGAAAGATGGCCTTACTCGTTCCAAGATGGCGCATTTCAACAACACTGCCTTTTCCTCTCTTCTGCTCGTTCTTCTTCCGTATCTGCTAATTAATGAGCTTTGGAATGGCAAGATTTCATACCGGCACTTGATTTTAACGGTGAAATTGGAATTTAGATCAGTAAAAGTCATGGAAATTCATTAATCAGTAACTAAACCGCATTTTTTTTATTAATTCCATTAATATTCTAGGATATATCCGTTGGTTGACTTTCTTTCTCTCTCTTTCCAATCCCCTTTTTTTGGTTCCTACATTTTCTCCCGGCCCACTGGAATGTTTTCCCTTCTCCGTTCTCATTAGCCTTAGCCATGCAGTTCAGTGATAATATCGAAACAAGTGCCTTCTTTTTTGGCGTTATTTTTTCGTGTATCAAAAACAAACGAAACGTTTGATCTTGTAAAACGTTTCAAGGTTCATGGTAAAAATCATGGCTGGTGTTTACAAAAGATGGGAGTTCGTGGTGTGGCAACGTTGGTGCGAAAGGGGAGGGAAGGCTGAAGCCAATCGGACAGACCAGTCGATAATCTTGCGTCACGTCCCTGATTTGAACGAAGCGGACTGATAGTAATCGTGTCGTATTTCTGCTGAGCCTCTTGTCTTTTCTGTGTACTTTTATTATCGGTTTCGCTATTGGAAATCAGGAAGGACAGCCGCCTCGGATCGATGGCGGTTTTTCTCCCAGAGGTATCCGTGTCTTAATGATCTTTTCAATCTGGCTGCGAGACGTCTCTTATTTTCGTACGTCATTGTCTTTCTGTTTCCGTCCGTAACCATTTTCTATCTGTATCTTAAATGTAAGTTTCTAAACTGATTTAGCTCTTTGGGTCATTTTAAAACTACTTTTCAAGTTAACTAAGGGGTGAGAAAAAACATTCTTAACAGTGATCAGTATTGAATCATCATAATAAATAAAAAGGCGAAATTTGATGAAGAATATGGGATTTTAACTTTAGTTAACACTATTGGCTTCTGTAATAACTTATTTGGGATTTAAAATTTGGATGCTAAACTTCCATTGGGTATAATGCATTTTAAATTGTCGTTCATTGCATTAATATTAAGCGCAATTATCTCCAACTTAGCTTTTCGGTTTTGCTTGGTTAGCAAAGCTTAGAAAGCGTGGCCTTTAATGCAATCGTCTTGGAAGTTATAAGTTAAATTAAGTTTTTGTTGTTATTTACTTAATTTGGTCGTGAAGTGAACGATGAAGTTTTACCAATTTTCTTGATTGAATTATTGGCAATAGTTATTGATATTAATATTAGCGTTTAGTCTAATAATCATTACACAGCTGTCAAAATCCGGGTGGGTGGGTTTTAAAATACCCGGGTTCGCTACTCGCCTTTCCGCCCCGGCACCCTATTCTCCTCTCCACGTGGTAGGTGCATGAACGCGGAAGCCAAATGAAAAAGTCGAGTGGAGGGGATCCAAACTCTGGGTTTGCGAAACCCGCGGGGAATCCCGGGTTTTCCAACAACACTTGTAGCCATGCGAAGAATCAAATTTTTCTCTGCATAGGTATTCAATGTTTAACTCTGGTTTTTCCATAAAAACCGAAATAATCATATGGTTGTCGTCAAAGTTAGTAGCTAGCCACGTATTATTTCGTCGAATTGTCAGTGTTCCTCGGTAATTTCACTCACGTGTTCAGTTTCATCGCAATTATGCCTTTATGGAGCATCAATTTAAGATTTAGCTATAATTAATTCACCGATTACTTATTTCGTAAGTTTTAATGAACGAATCTGGAATAATGACAAAAGAGAGAAGAAAAAAAAACCAGTAGCACGCTCCCGCCGCACGAATCAGCATCGTAATGGTCAACACTTCTCTCACGGATGACCTTGACCCACAAAAGTCGACGGCATGGCGGCATTTATTTGCTCCAGCATGTCTTATAAGTCTGGATGCATCGAATTCGCAAGGTAGTCTGGCCTTCTTTGTGTGAGCACAACGGGTTGCCTATTGTTTACCGTTCGAAAAGTGTTGATAGGTGGGACCCCCACGATGTTAGTGACAGGGAGGCTTACTCGCGTCGTAATCACATGCGGCGTGACCCCCCCCCCCCACGTTGCAGATTTGT